>WOXC01011715.1:0-219386 GCA_011680675.1 Gymnobelideus leadbeateri
TGGTTAACCCAAGCCAGAGACAGAAAAGGAAAAGTGAGTCACCTGGTCAAAGCGAAGGCAGTGATTTTATTTCTTTACTATTTAAAAATATCATATTTTTACAAATGAGGCACCTGAATCTCAATTTATTAGGTGTTGAATAGGATGACAGGCATTATTGTCCCTAGAATAACGCAGGAGAAAATTCATTTAAGAACAGCTTGCTCAGTATTATTTTTTCTTCCCCCCCAAATGAGGAAATACAAAGTCACTTGACCACGACAAACAACCAGACTATCAGGATCTTCGAATTGGTTTAGTTCGACAAATACTTAGTAAGCATATGAAGTCAAAAAAGAAAAAGTCCCTGCCCTTCGGGAGCTTGCATTCTATTGTGGAGCAGAGATATTTTTGTGTGGTCATGGATTCCCACAGATTCAAGACAAATACAGTGAAGTACAAAACGCTTTATAAATAATACGGCTGTTTGGCGCAGCAGAAAGAGCACTGACTTTTGGACTTCAGGCTCCTCACCTAGCAAGCACCTACTTACTGTCCGTGAGGCGCTGGGACAGAAAGAACAAAACTATTTCTAATGGCTGGGGACCGGCCTTCCCTTGAGAGGCAGCTAGGAAGCCTATTCAGCCGAACTAAGGAGCTAAGAAAGTGCCTGGCAGACCCCGGTCCTCTCCAAAGCCCGCACCTATGATCAGGGCAGAGCACAATACCTGGAGGGAGGACGATTGCAGCTGGGGGGGGGGGGGGCGGCCACAAAGGGGGGGGGGGGCCGCTAGGCAGGTAGGGGGAGGGGTGGCCGAAGCAAAGGTGCCGGAGCGTCTGCCCGAGGGCTGTGGCTGAGCCAGTCTGGCCCGGGAGCCCAGAAAGTATGGACTACGCGGCCAGGGGCCCCTCAGAGCCCCCTCCCGGCCGGCGCCCCACGTCCTAGGGGGAGGTGGGGGCTTGTTTGGCTGGGCGCCGCGGGAGGTCCCGGAGCGGTGGGGGGCAGGTGAAGCCGCTGAGCAGGCGCAGCTGGACAGAGGAAGGGGTTAGTGACTCCTCTCCCCCGCCCACGGTCCTTCTCGGGAAAACCAAGCCGAAATGCGTCCCACTCCGCTGGGCTGCCGGACGAGTCCGGGCTAGGAGAGGGGGCGGGGCACTGAAGCGAGGGAGCGCGAGCTCCGGGAGGGGGCAAAGAGCGCGAGCTATGAGCTGGGGAGGCGGAGGCGCGAACCAGGGGCGGGGGGGGGGGGGGGCGTACCGGGGGGTGGGGAAGAGGGGAACGGGGGAGGGAGAGGGGAACGGGGGTGGGGAAGAGGGAAACGAGGCGGGGAGAGGGGGGGAGGGGGGAGAGGGGCGAGGGGGCGGCAGGAGCCCGGAGAAGGAGCGTGAGTGGGAGCGGGAGCCAGAGCGAAATCCCAGGGCAGTGGCGGCGGCTGCGCGATGACCCCCGCGGCGCGGCTGCCGGACCGGGGGTCAGCTCGCGGGCTGGCGGGCGGCCGGACCAGCGCCTAACGGCGGCGAGGAGCAAGCGCCGCCGACAGCGCCGGCCGGTAAGTGAGCCCCGGCAGCAGCCCGCCCTCGGCCTCTCCGCACTCACCCGGAGGCTTGTGCTCGGGGCTGTAGAGCGCAGAGATGTGCAGCGCCGCCGCCTTCTCCCTCACCGCGGACATCACTGCGCCTGACCGCCGCGGCTCCCCCGACGGCACTGAGTGCTGGGCCAGCGCGTCCCGCGGGCCAGTAGCCTTGGGGCGGGGCTCCGGCAAGCCCCGCCCCTCGAGCCCGCTCGAGCAGCTCCTTGCGCCTGGAGGAGTCGCGGCACGAGGCGGGGTCCGCTCACCCCTGCCCGTGGCCGGGAGGCCCCGCCCTCCAGCACTGCCCGGACTTGGAGCGGCGGATGGTTCTGTGCTGGTCTGCGGGGAAAGACTGCACAGAGCCCCCGGGGGTCCCCCGCCTCGAGGGCTGCCTCCCCGGGAGACCCGCTCCTGCGCCCTCTGCCCGCTCAGTGACAGCTTGGGCCGCTCCAGACCGCGCGGATCATCCGCCCTTAACTCTGGGCAGTGATCTATCTGCTGGCGCGCAACCCGCGTGCATTTCCCAATTTTTCCATTGTAAGCCTCATGCTTGCGTTCCTTAGCGCACCTGTCCTGGGGCTGGGCACATAGGAGGAAAACCCGGCAAGGGAAGGCTTTGGAACTGCTTGCTGTCTGCGTCTGTACGCTTTCAAAAAGTCATGCCTAGCATTCCCCCTCCCGACCATCCCCCAGTTTCGGGCTTCCCTCCTGCGTGAAGCCTTCCCCACTCGCTCGGGAGCCCTTCCTCCTCCTCCTCGAGTTGTCTTGCGGGTTATCTGTGTCTCTCCTCGCCCCACGTGGGCCTGTAGACTAGAGCCACCTTGAATGGAGAGACTGCTTTGTTTGGTCTTCCCCAAACCCAGCATAGTCCCTTTCCTATAGTAAGCACTTTCTAAATGGTTGAATGGGATTTAGCTTCAGTTTTCTCATTTGTAAAACATTTACCCTCCTGATGTCTTTGGGAGGGTTATGGTGCAATGCTCTCTTCCAGCAGGCTACAGAAATGGAACCTATTTTCCCCAGGGATGGTTTGCATTATTGTTATGAAGTAGAACTTAAGTGCCTCGTTGATAGTCTTATCCTTTTTTTGGAAGTTAATTTATTTACTTTGGGTTTTCAGCATTCACTTTCATAAGTTTTAAATTTCCCCCACCTTCCTCGAAGCTGTGCTGCCCCTCCCCAAGACGGCATGCAATCCGATACAGGCTATACTTACACATTCTTATTAAACATATTTTCACATTAGTCATATTGTATAGAAGAATTAGAACGAATGGGAGGAACCATGCGAAAGAAAAACAAAACAAACTAAAAAAGAGCAAATACTATGCTTCTGTCTGCATTCAGACCCCACAGTTCTTTCCCTGGATGGGGACTGCATTTTCCATCGTGAGCCTTTTGGAGTTGTCTTAGATCCTTGCATTGCTGAGGAGAGTTAAGTCTAGCAAAGCTAGTCATCATACACAATGGCTGTTACTGTGTACAGTGTTCTGGTTCTGCTCACTTCGCTCAGAATCAGTTCATATAAGTCTTTCCAGGTTTTTCTGAAGTCTGCCAGTTGATCATTTCTTCTTCTTTTTTTGGAGGGCAGTTTGGGGTTAAGTGACTTGCCCAAGATCACACGGCAAGTTTTTGTGTTAAGTGTCTGAGGCCTTATTTGAACTCAGGTCCTCCTGACTCCAGGGCCAGTGCTCTATTCACCGCGCCACCTTGCAGGCCCCAGTTCATCATTTCTTGTTTTTGTTTTGTTTTTGGAGGGCAATTGGAGTTAAGTAACTTGCCCAAGGTCACACGGCTAGGTTTTTGTTTGTGTGTGCCTTAAGTTTCTGAGGCCGGATCCAACTCAGGTCCTTCTGACTCCAGGGCCGGCGCTCTACTCACTGCGCCGCCTAGCCACCCCTAGTTCATCATTTCTTATAGCACAGTAGTATTCCATTACATTCATATGCCACAACTGGTTAAGCCATCCCCCAATTGATGGGCATCCCCTCAATTTCCAGTTCTTGGACACCACAAAAAGAGATGCTATAAATATTTTTGTACATGTGGGTCCTTTTCCAATTTTTATGATCTCTTTGAGATACAACCCTGCTGGGTTAAAGGGTATGCACAGTTTTATAGCTCTTTGGACATAGTTCCAAATTGTTCTCCAGAATGGTTGGATCAGTTCACAACTCCACTAACTATGCATCCAAAAACATCTGGGTCATTCTTCACCTCAATTCTATCATGTATTAATCAGTTTTAAAGTCTTTAATTGTTGTTTGCCTTAACAGTGTTTAATGGTACAAATTATTCTTTTGGTTCTGCTCATTTCACTATCAGTTCATATAATTCCTCTCAGATTTTTCTAATTCTGTCTCTTTCATTGTTTACATTGGCATGCCATTATATTCATATATAATTTGTTCACAATTTGTTCAGTTATTCTCCAGGTGATGGATACCCCTCTGCACAACTGCTGCTGTGAATTTGTGTGTGTATTTCCTTCAGGCTTCCTTCCTTTTTATTCACTTGGGTATAAGCATAGTAGTAGTAACAGTGGCTCAGAAGGTGTGTATAATGTAGTGACTTTGGAGGTATAGTTCCAAATTGCTTTCCAGAATGGCAGTGCCAATTCACAGCTCCACCAACAATGTATCGGTGTGTCTTTTCTTCCACATCCCTGCCAACAATTCTATTTTTCTTACCAACATGATGTGTGTCAGAGTTGTTTTAATTTGCATTTCCTTGTTATTAGTGACTTCGAACATATTCATTATATTGTTATTGATTTAATTATATAGTTATTGATTTCAATATTATTATTATTGATAGCCTTTTTTTCTTTTAAGAACTGCTTGTTCATATCCTTTCTATTTATCTACTGGAGAACAGTTCTTGTTCTAAAAATGTGAATCATTTCCTTACATATTTTGGATATCAGACCTTTATCAGAGAAATTCATTGCAAAGATTTCTTTTCTTAGTTAAGTTTCCCTTCTCATTTTAACTGTATTTTTGAAAAGCTTTTCAATTTTTTGTAATCAAAATTGCCTATTTTATGAATTCCGAACTCTCTAATTTGCCAGAGAACTCTTCCTATCAGTAGTTGCAAAAGACACCTCCTTCCTTACTATAATTTGTCTATGATGTGGCCTTTTATATCTATGGTATGTAGCCATCTGTAAATAACTTGCTGGGGGTCTATGGTTGAGATATTTCTGTTTTTATTTTCTTTTTTTGCACGGCAATTGGGGTTAAGTAACTTGCCCAAGGTCACACAGCTAGGTTTTTGTTTGTGTGTGTTAAGTGTCTGAGGCTGGATCTGAACTCAGGTCCTTCTGACTCCAGGGCTGGCACTGTTTTTCTAACTAGTATCAAATAACTTTGATGATTACTGCTCTGTAATGTAATTTGACATCTAGTAATACCCCTTCCTTCCCACTTTTTTTCATTATTACCTTTGAGGTTTTTGACCTTTTGTTCCTCCAAATGGATTTTGTTACTAATTTTCTAGGTGTATAAAGTAACCTCTTGGTAGTTTGTTATAGCATTGAATAAGTAAATTAATTTAGATAGTATTAACATTTTTGTTATATTGACATAATCCATCCATGAGCAGTGAATACTTCTTCAATTATTCGGACCCTCGTAATTTCTGTAGAGAATGCTTTTTAGCTGTAATTTCTTTGTGTGCCTTAGTAGATAGATTCCCAAGTATTTTGTAACTGTAGTTATTCTGAATGAAATTTTTGTTTCCACCTCTAGTTTTAGTAGGTAAAATACAGAGAAAGTTGATGATTTGTATGGATTTATTTCCTGCTACTTTGCTGAAGTTATTATGTCAATTAATTTTTAGTTTAATCTCTAGGGTTTTTTATGGAGATCAACATATCATATGCAAACAAGGATAATTTTGTTTCTTTATTGCCCATGCTTATTTCTTCAGTTTCTTTTTCTTGACTTATTGCTATGTAGCAAGTACTTCTATGTCAAAGAATAGTGGTGTAATACATATCCTTCCTTTACTCCTGATTTTATTGGAAAGGCTTCTAGCCTTTCTCTATTACATGTAATACTTTCTCTTGGTTTTAGATTACCTTAAGGAAAGATCCATTTGTAGTTAAGCTTTTTAGTATTTTTTTAAAACAGAAATAGGTATTTTGTTAAGGGCCTTTTCAGCATTTTTTATATAATGATATGATTTTACTTCAGATAAGCCTCAACAGGATTGCCACTCACTTTTCTTACTTCTGAGTGCTTGGCACAATGACCTACACATAACAGACTTGTCAAATAAATGCTTATCAAATAAATACATGAATGTAATGAATCAAACTGTATATTTGTTACTGTAGCATTGAAGAGGGGACCAGAGAAACTGTCTTTACTGTTTTGTATGGATTGTGAACACCATGAAATGTGTTAACAAGATTTTCTTTCATGTAATCTTCAAAAAATTATTTGGAAATAATGAATACAGATCTTTAAGCTGAACTAAAATAGAATTATTTCTTACTGTATCTATAATAAAAAATTGCTTTAAAGGCATTTGTGAGTTTTCTTTTCAGGAATTTCATATCAGAATTTTTTAAAACAAAAATTAAAGAAG
This sequence comes from Gymnobelideus leadbeateri, assembly GCA_011680675.1. Classification (NCBI taxonomy): domain Eukaryota; kingdom Metazoa; phylum Chordata; class Mammalia; order Diprotodontia; family Petauridae; genus Gymnobelideus; species Gymnobelideus leadbeateri. Next base: position 6,144 of record WOXC01011715.1, read on the forward strand.
TAGACATGTTAAAAATTCTAACATGGTTTCCATTTAAATTCAAAGCCATAAACATAACGTGAGAGCTAAAGTAGTTTAATGAGTTTGCCCATGGCTTAATTTCAAATTCAAAAATTACATAAAAGTTTTCTTGTTAGTTGGTAATGGGAGGGTGGGGGGAAGGGTTGAAGAGGAAAGAAAGCTCCATTGCTGTGAAGGAATTAGAGCAAATCCTGTTTACTGTAAATATTTCATAAAAATATTCCAGTTATTCACAGTCATCCCCCTTTGTCCTTTATATGTCATAAAGTAACAATAACCCTTTTCATGGGGTAAAGAAATACATTAAGAGGATGTTTTAGTTTTATTTTTTTATTTTATTTTTTGCAATATAACTAGTTCAGTTAAAACACATACAATTCCAGTGCTTAATTAACAAAAATCTACAAATATTAAAGCCATAGGGAGGCAGTGTGGCACAATGGAAAGAGGCAAAAGACCTGAGTTCAAATCCCAGTGTGACCTTGGGCAAGACAGCTTCTCTAGGCCTCAGTTTCCTCATCTGTAAAATGAGGGAGTTGGACTAGACATGTAAGGTTACTTCAAACTCCAAATCTACAATCCTCTGATAACAGTTCTAGAGTGATACCCTAGTGGTAGGATGATGCTCTAGTAGTTCAAAGTAATAAACAAGATCATTGTTACCCTAATTTAATTTAGATCCCAGGAATTTTGGTCTAAATAGATTAAGCAGCTATTTCCTCTTTTAAAAACAGACCATTTAGTCTTCAGTCTGTAAAATTTTAATGGTCTAGTTCTCTAGCTTGGAAAAACAGTCAAATTAACTATTGGGGAATTACTTAAAGCTTCTGTTGTCAAGCAAGCCTTAGTTAAAAAGACCAAAGCAGTGTACTAGCCTCTGGACTATGGAGAGAATATCAGTTTTAGTACCTGCCCTCAGGGACTTCACAATTTAGTAAATTATAATCAGATGCTTGCTGGAAAGGTAAAATGACTGACAGTGGATATTTCTCCTTCTTGGGAATGGAGTGAATTTTCTTTCAGTGAAGGAAATTTAAAATAAAATTCTCCAAATTATTTTGCAATCAAGAATGAATCAAAGTTAAGTTTTCTCTTTAATTGTATCTGCTTGTTCACAAGTCTCTTACTTACATAATAGTACTATCATTATTTGGTCTGGACACATTTTATGAAGAATCTAAGATATATTTTTTAAATGTGACAGTCTATTTTCAAATAAAAGAATATTGTAATACAAAATGACATGCTGCTTTAGTGAGAAAATTTAAAGCATCATCTTCCCTGCTCTGTCACACTCATCTCCTGCAATGAATGGAATCTAGCTTCCCCTCAATCAAATTAAATTCAACAAGCTACTCTGGGCTCTGTTGAACTTTCACCTTATCTCAATCTTGTCACTTCAAGTCTCCCTACCGTGCTCTCACATCCCTTCTCTTTCTGGCTCCCCTGTGAGCCAGACCAAAATTGGCTGGCTTGTATTTCTATCTCCAGCACTTAGCCCAGTGCCTAGACATCATTTTTTACATTACAGTAATGTTCTATTACTTTTTGTATGTGATGATTTGTTGTCACCCTCCTCCCTAATTAATGGGCATCAGCTTTGTTTCCTTTTTTTTTTTTTACTATCACAAAAAGACTGCCATACTTTTTTGAATATGTATATATTTTCTATCCACAGTTTTCATTGTCACTGTTCTCTGATAAGCTGGTTGGTAGACATACGTACATCAACACTTCATCCTCCAAACCTGCTTCTTAGTTTAAAGCCTTTTAGATTAAATTTGCAAAACTTCAGGTAAATATAATCTTCCCTGCCCTTTGTAGGCTCATATCTGGGGAGAGCCACATTTCTGAGAATGCTAGAAAATGAAAACTGTCAGAGGAGGAAAACTACCATAACAGAGAATTCATTAAAACAGAGTAGAGAGACCAGAGCCATAAAGGGCAGGGCAGAGGAGGGAAAGGGACTCCAGTGGGCCAGAGCTGAGCTGGATGAAGAGGAAGGAAGGAAGGAAGGAAGGAAGGAAGGAAGGAAGGAAGGAAGAGGAGAGCTTTCATTCTGACCGATGGGGAATCTAAACCACAGAGATTGGGGGAATAGGAGGGCAAATGTATAAAATCTGCTTGGTGGCAAAAAAAAATTAAGCTTTTGCTTATATTTGGAAAAGCATAGATTTAGCATTTTCCTGGTATTTGAACCTGTGTGACTATCATTTTACATTTCTTTCGGGCATTGACTTGACCAAACTCATAACTTTAGCAGCACAAGAGATCAATTTGGAGATGTGAGATCAGGCAGTTCTCTCAGCAATGTCTTTGCAGTTGTCCACAGTTGTAATGAAATAATACCAAAATCAAGTAAAAATTAAATAGCATGTATGTAACATGTATAGGCTCTGGGCTCATTCTCCTAAGAATAGTTCCACTGGCAGGCCTTGTCTCCAGAGCTTGGCTGGCTATTATCTTCTCCTTGAGGTTTAGGGGTACCCCTGAGAAACAATGGGTTTATAATGCATTTGGCTCTAGCCACCATTCTGGTGTTTTCCCCAGTATCAATCACCAGTGACCACTGCCCTATTACCATTTACCAGTGCTAATTAGTGTCTCCCCAGGGTCACCAATTAGAATCAATTGGCTCTTACAAAGATTATATTTATTGAGAAGATATCATAAGATTTGAAAGAGATCTTGTTAGAAGATCCCCCCAAGTGAGACATCCTCTCCTCTGAACCTTGAGGAGAGTAGGCTTTAACTTAAAGAAATTGTCTACAAATGCTCTTATCCCCTCCACCCACACACACCAGGGTCATTATTGGGAATTACACAACCAGCAGACACATTGCAGCCTGATTCTTAGAATCAGGCATCTTGGCTAAGTCAAGCAGGTCCCTTGTCAGAGATGGCTCCTTCTCAGACCGCACCATTAGACCTCTGCCCGTTCTTCTGACCTTTTGGGATCTTCCCTGTACCAGTGGGAGCCCTAGCCCAAACACAGGCTTGCCTAAAAGGCTGTTAGCTCACCAGCCAGCCAGTCCCTCCCACCGTCCCAGAGGAGCACAGAGAGCCATCCTTATAACCAATGGGCAGCAGTAAGGAACATTTGATTTGGCTGGTCAGTGACTTCTGTCAACATACTCAGTTTCCACTCAGTAGCCAAGAAAAGTAGACTTTTCCTCATCACTCAGTAAACATTAGGAGTCACAGAATTCTATGCATGCTTTGCACCAGGGAATGGGTCCCTTCCATTACCCATTGTCCCTTACTTGAAGCAGGTTCACCTAGCCTCATCTGCCCTTCCCCCTTCAGGTGGGTTGGCATCGGTTGGAGCCTATTGATCATGCTCCAAGGACATTAGGATACAAGGGTATCCTAATATTAGTGGATATTAATAAACTAAACAGTGGAAACATACAAGTTAATGTTTTCACAACTTTGGTTCTGTATTTCATTAAGTAAATCTTCAAACTCTCCAGGTGAAATTGATTCATACGAAACCTTGTTCAACAGCAAAAATACATAATGCTCGGGTCTGGTATATTGGATTAAAAAACATTAAATCTGTGATTTCATGAAAGTAGGGAGTTTCTGGTGAGGACATTTCCCTCCTCTGAGGCAGTCATACAGCTTTTCTGAAATTACTTTTCACCAGGGTCAATGAGGGGGTAAGTGATCTATTTAAGGTAACATGGGTTAGAGGCAGGAATGGAATCCAGATAACCCTGGTTCTGATGATGTCCCCTCTCCTAAAAAGTATGGCATTCAGATATATGACTGAATTTTGACTTGTTAGGACTCAGAAATCAGACTTATTGGTCCCTTAAGAAGAAACTTGCGTAACTTGTGTTCTTTTCCCTTTCTCTTGAACCAAGTGCTCTTTGCTTTGTTGGGCTTTTTGGTTTTTATTTTAGTGACAGGTAATTTTATTAAGTCTGGAAATTCTGAGGATTTGGCAGAGAGCTAAAATGCTTCATTTTCTTCTAGTACCAGGCCATAAGGTCCTTAAGTAGCATATGTTAAAGGGTGCCCCAAGTGTCAAATCCTAAAGGCACAAATGTTCGCTTTGCTCAGGTTGCCAATAAGCCTTGAGCCAGTCCTGCTTTCTCCATTATTATGGCCATTTGGGATAATTACATCTAATGGGATATAGTTAGAAAAGAATTCAGTTTTGGTATCATCTGTACTCAAGTCATTTAACTATAAAGAATGGGAAGGATCTTCTTGTGGTTCAGTCATGTCCAACTCTTTGTGACTCCATTTGGGGTTTTCTTGGCAGAGATACTGACTGGTTTGGTTTGCCATTTCCTTCACCCGTTCATTTTAGAGATGACAAAATGGGCAAACAGGGTTAAGTAACTTGCCCAGAGTCATAGAGTTAGAAAGATGAGTTTTCCTAATTCCAAGTCCAGTGCTCTTATCCACTGCACCATCTTGAAAGGGACCTGTTTAGGTCCCTTTCTCAGAAGATCCTGGAAGATCTATGACTTGGACTGGGTTGTGGGAAATAAAGCTGCCAGTTTGCATCTGCTGTAGTCATGGTAGCCCCAGCAGATCTTGGACCTCCTCTTGCCCTGGTCTACAGTTCTCTGTGAGCACTGCCGTGCTCTGCTGGGTTCTGGCTGACCCAGTACCTAGTACAAAGACCTTCCTTGTCTGTCTTCCTGTGCTGGGACAGACACAAAATTTCTGGTGCCTCTTCCTGGATACCCCCATCAGGAGTGAGCCTGGTGCATTTTCTTGATGCATTTGGAGGAGAGCTCACTGCACTACTTCCTCAAACTCGGCCATCTTAGTTCCTCCCCTCAAAAGTGTATTTTATGCCACTTAACAATTCCTTCTCAGGTCTAGCTGTGAATTTTCACCCTTAAAAATCAGGTAATCACATACCTTTATGAAATAAAAATCATATATTTACACAAATCAAGCTGTAAAAACAAATGTTGATAGCCAGATGAGCATTCTAACATAAAACTATTTTGCAGTTTCTGACTAAAAGTACATATGTCCATACATTAAAATGTTTAAACCCAAGATGCTACTGCCTGATCCACTAGCACAATTTGGCTCTAGCCTGCAGATACAGAAAATGATGGGAATCCCAGCACCTCTAGTTCTGCCTGTCAAATAAGAGCCATGGAGAGGAAGCTGCAGTTAGCCAGAGGACCCTGTTTTCCAGTCTGGCTCTGGCCCTTAACTGGGTGACTTGGGCCTTCAGTTTCCTCCACTGAAGGAAAATGAAGGGGTTGAACTAGATCTTTAGAACCTGGAGGGACCTGTGGACTGCCTTGACGCCATGAGTTTAAGTGTTACATGAAACATCTTAAAAAGGAAAGGAAAGAAAAAACAACAGATGCAGAGTTATTTTGTGAGATTAAGAAAAAACAATCGCCTAGCCAAGGATATGTCATTAGTTAGTCACCTCACCATGAATGCAGAAGACTGCCCATGGCCTCTCAGGTTACTGATGATCTCATTGCCAAATCTCATCTTCTCCATTCTCGTCTTTCTTGACTGATCACCCCTCTCCTGCTGGTTCTCCTACCAGCCGCTTTTACTGGGTCATCCTCCATGCCACTGTGGGGATCCCCCAAGGATCTCTTCCCTCTCTCTCATGGGAGCTTGTCAGCTCCCCGGGTTCAGGCTCTGTGCAGATGATTCCCAGATGCACACAGCTAGCCCTAGTTCTCCCAAGCTCCTTCCTGTTTCACCAGCTGCCTTCTGGACATTTTGATTGTTTGCCCCCTATCTTGGTGTGTCCAAGACTGAATGTCCTCCCAGTCATCCAGGTTCCTACCCTGTGTCAACCTCAGCTCTTTACTTGCACTCGTCCCACATGTCTATTCTGTTGTCAGATCATGTCGTTTACCTTCACAGCCTTCCCTTGTATGTCCTTCTCTCTACACTCACTCAGTCACTAGCCTAGGACAGGCCCTCATCCCCTTTTGCCTGGATTATTACAGTAGCCTTGTAGTTGGTCTCTCCCTCTCAAGTCCTTTCCTACTCTTAAGCACCCTCCATTTAATTGCCAAAGCAATTTTGCTAAAGTACAGGTCTGCCTGTACCTCCCCTCCCCTGCCTTTAAAATCCTGTTTTGTTTTTAAAGCCCACCACAACCTGGCCCCTTTCTGCCTTTCCAGTCTCCTTGCCCTTGCTTCTTCTGGGCACTCTGTTCCTCTAAGCTTTGTCAACCAACTTGCTCTTCATCATACAACATACTCATATTCATTCATCCCTTCACTTCTGCATAGACAGCCTTCCTTTTCCCCATTTGGCTGGGCTCCCAATTTTTTTTTTTTTTTGCCTCTTTACAATTCCAATTCATGGCACATAGTAAACACTTAACAGATGCTTGTTGACTAACTAGGTCCCTGTGGAATGCACTGTTCCATAGATAGGACTGAGAGGATTATCAGCTGGAGCATATCTATCTCCTTAGACATATTCTTTACATCCTTGGAACCCACTTGGAATAGTAATAGCATTTCTTCTATTTTTCATTTTATAGGAATACCCAAAATGTCTGTGATCAGAACTGATCTAAAAGTTGGGCTTTGCTTTCCATTGTTTGGTGGCTAGTGATTTAATGTTATCTTCTTTGATAGTGACCTGTTTGCCAAACCCAGTGATAATGCTAATGCACTTTGCATTAGTCTAGGCGGTGAAAAACCCTGACTTTCTGACTCATTCTTGCCAAATAAATATTTTATTATTAAGTCAATGGAGGACTGGCATGGAGAGGGACTCCTGTGGATTAATCCAAGGGTTTTTAAGTCACTGACAAAGTTCCATTAAAAACAAAGTTAGAATACATTTTCCCCCCAAAGCCTGGCCATATCGTCTTTTGACAGTACTCCAGTGCAGAGACTAGCTCTATAAATGAAGCAGAAAACTTCCACTAATGTCAACAGAACACATCATTACTGCCTCGAAAGCCAGGAAACATCAACACAAACTCCATTTTCTGACCGGCTACTCTCCCTCACACTATCTGGCCACACCAGACTCCTGTTACTGTTACTTGATCTTACTGTTTCCTTTGTTCCACCTGGAAAGCCCTTTGTAGCTTACTCTCCTCCCATCCCCATTGTCTTTTGATTTCCCAGCCATCCTTCAAGACTGTTCACATGCTGGGCTGAGACCTTCCTGAAGTCATCTCAGGTACATTCACGGTTTAACTGAGTGTGGTGAAGCCCATCCGGTCTTCTCTTTTTGAACTCCTCTTGCCACAGTGCTCCACAGAACAGAATGAAGCTTTGGGTTATATACTTATTTATTCTACTAGTACTTCATTGGTTATAGTTTGGTTCTCCTTAAGTAAGACTGCAAATTTCCTGAGTACAGGGACCATGTCTATCAGACACAGCAATTAACAGGCACCTTGCCACTCCTTAAATGAAGTTTTAGAATTTTGGTCTCTGAAGGGACCTGAAAGAGCTTATCCAACTCTCTCATTTTACAGAAAGGCTGTGACTTTCCCACAGTCCTAAGGCCAGGTATCATGAGAAACCACATTTCCCAGCCTTGTGCTTCCTGTGACCATACTTTTTTGTTTTATGAAACAACTATGTCCCCAGGTAGCACTTTGTATTAGAGGGCACAATGAAGGTGGATACGATGAATTATAAGTGGAAAAAAGGAAGAAACAGATTGGGAGAGAGATTTCTTAACATCCAGGAACAAAAATAGAAACTGAGGGAGAGGAAAAGGGCAGCTAGGTGGCACAGTAAACAGAGCACCAGCCCTGGAGTCAGGAGGACCTGAGTTCAAATCTGGCCTCAGACACTTGACACTAGCCATGTGATCTTGGGCAAGTCACTTAACGACAACTGCCCTGCCTTCCCCCTCCAGAGAGAGAGAGAGAGAGAGAGAGAGAGAGAGAGAGAGAGAGAGAGGAAAAAACATAAAGCCCAGAGAGATTCTAAAAGCAAACAAACATCAAAATGAGCTTAGAGACTGCAGTGGAGAGGGTGAGAGTGGATAATCAAGGGAAACATACCTGTTTTCTGTTATTTGAAGGACTACCATACAGAACAGGATTTGGAGATCTGCTTGGCATCAGAGGGCAGAACAAGCAGGAATGACTAGAAACTGCAAGAGGCAGCTCGAGCCTCAAAGCAAACTTCAGTGTCTTCTGGAAGAGCCTGGATGCTGGCTTGCCAGATGTCTGCCCTAATGGCCTTTTCAGCTCAGATACTGTAAACTAGAGACGGGGAGTGCTTCACCTGGGGGCCATTGGCAGAAAAGGCCGAGCCACCGAAAGCAGGACAGTAACAGTACACATGACTTCCCAAGAACAAAATGACCAAATTTAGTCTGTTTTACTTAGTACTGAGTTACCATAATGTAATTAGGTTTCCTTCATTCTGAAGGTCACCCTCATCCTAAATCATGACTTATGCCCAATAACGGATATTATCTAACACTTCATTCTGATTCATTGCAGACCCATCACCTAGGAAATCCACAGATCACTCCTCATGTTATTCCAAGAAATGAGGACTAGCATGGTGGACAGATGACTAAGATCAAAATCTCAGTTCCCATCCTGGCTCTGCTACTTAGAGCCTGTGAGACCTTGGCTCAGGTCCTTAAACACCAAGACCCTCACTTTCCTCAGTTGTCATTTAGCTCTAATAGTCTGTTAGAGTCTTCCTATGAGATTTCCTAAAAGAGCTTTGAGATGGGAATTGAAGGAAAAAAGAAACAGAACTAGATGCTAACAAAACAATTTCTAAGAGCTAACCATGGCTCCAAGGTGGGCTAATCCACTTCAGAAATGAGAGCTGACAATTTAAAAATATCTTGGAGGTAGGGAACCTAAAACCATAGGAGTTCTAAAAAATTGAACAAAGTTAAGTAGAAAAACTGCATAATACATTTCTTTGGTACATTTTCATCAAATGTCTAGAGCTAATGCGAACAATGTTATTTTCCAAATTTATAAAATGGCTTCCAAAACAGGAAGGAAAGTATTGCTTTAAGCAAACAGTGAAAATTTAAAATCAGTGGCTCAATAGATCTTTTATTTCCTACAATGGGATTATATCTTGTTACTTTGAAAAGCAAGGAACCATAAAAAAACAAAACCCATTAAATGGACTTAGGGCTAAAATTTTCATTTTTTAAAAAGTGATATAACTATTGCTTTAATTATGTACTATTTTAAGTGAAAAAATGTCTGTGGGATAAATACATGGGGTAGGGGAAAGCCATAGGATTTTGAAGGGCATTTTAACTAAAAGCAACATTAGTTTAATGTTGTGAATTTTTCTAGGATAAAACTGTTAATTATCCTATTACTAAAATTGAAATCAAGGCAATTATTTAAAGTTTTAAATCATGACTCACTTTTCAAATGCAATCTAAAAGAAAATTAATTCATTTAAACAACAACAACAACAACAACAAATACCCAGAACATTTTCAGTTTTATTGTTTAAAAATTACTTTCATTTTAATGAATTAGTAACATCAAATGTGTATTATACAAAATTGTCCCTTCACATTTCCATACATAGTATCTGGACCACTTGAAACTCTGGACTAGAAATGCATAAGGTTCCTTAGTATCTGTAATTTCAGTTATCACATAAATAAAGGGTGATATGCAAAAGCATGCATTTAACATTGATGCAACAAGGTGTACATTGTGCAATAATGCACAGCTAGGTGCACTGTTTTTTGTGCCACTGACACAGTTGGAAGCAATTATCCTGGAATTTTACATTCTATTCAGCAAACTGCCTTTCTGCCAAGTTTTTTTGCTTCAAGGGGCAGAAACAGCTTTTTAAAACATACAGATGCAATAAAACATTCCAGAACTTAAAGACCTGAAGCAGATTTCAAAGATATTACCAACCACTTAAAACCCTGCTGCTCCATTGACTTCTATGGGTTTTTGCCTTCAAAGTCAGTTCAAAATGGAACAGCTTTTTCAGAAAAAATAATTCTTTTTTGCATGTTTTGAGAACTCATTTTCTTTGCACACACAAGACTTTTCATGCTGAGGAAAACAGGGTCTTAGAAAACTAATCTGTTATCATTTTTTGATTTTGCAGTTTAAAAGAGAATTTGTAAATCTATGAAAAATATTTAAGATTTTTCTTCTTCCCAGGACTTCTGTATTTGATCTTGCAATGAAAAGAAAATGAGCAATTGTTATTGTCACCATACCGTGATGACAAGTAAACCATTAAAATTTCATGATTTCACTGCAGGATCAAGAAAAAGGACAGTGGGTTAGGATGAAAGGAAGGGTGTGTGTGGCAACACCACCTCTTCTCCAACCAGATATCTAAAATTAAAAAAAACAACAACCCACAGAAATGATGTTTTGTGCAATCTCTTTCCTTTCAGGTTTGTGTAGACAGGAAAATCTCATCTTGAAAATGTTGTGGTGGCAACAAACACATTCCCTCTTTAGCTCAAGCTGCCATCCTTATAATCAGCTTCTTTTCAGAAAAGTTAGGAATTGGTACTCAATAACACTTGTGTTTAGTTAGCAAGGGAGAGTTCATTTATCAGCTTGACTTAAGTTTTTTCCCCCTAGGATCTGAGAGGAGGAACTTTTGTTGTTGTTTCCTATGTTGTTCAGCTCATTTGAGGACTGAGATGTTTTCACAACTAGAACTCTTGGGTCCCCCATAGGCAGCATTCGGCAGAAATAGAGAACTAACCTCTAATCTTGTTTTTCTATATGTAGTGGGAAATAGTACACCTGTTTCACTGAAGTAACTTAAACTGCAAGCATATGACTATAAGTGAAATGGATGTCTTCATAGGAAGCATGTGATTAATTTCAACTAAAAAAAAAATCTCCCTTTAACTTTTCAAGGGTACATTATGAAATCATTTTGATGACTGAGTCAAGTGCTACCTAAAATGCAGAAATTTGGAAAATAGTTTAGAAATGCTCAGAGGCTAATTTGGGTGAACGATGTAAAGGCTTATGTTTACGAATAATGGCATATTAATAATATATCTTTACTTTTTAGCATCTACATTTAGCAATATAATTTTCTTTGTAAATGAGTTCTGTCCAGAGTCAATACTACAAGAGAGAAATATGGCTGCTTCCTACATATGTATGCTTCCTCTCCACTTAACATAAATTAGTTTCATGATGCTTCTGCCTCTGATATTCTGTACTCTCAAATATGAGTCCAATAAGCAATTATACCGTGTACTATTTTCATGGTAATAAGCTACCTAAGCAGATTTTAAGAAACTTCCAGAAATAGAACATTTGTCTTGGCATGAAACACACTGTTTCTATCTTCTATCCAATTGTACATAAGCATTTAAGTATTATTGCTTTAAACAACATAATAAGTATTCAAGACTAAATACTGAATTTCCCCCCAGTGCTACAGGTGTTTTGACATAAATCAAATTGCTTGTCATCTTCAACTTTCAGCCACATTTACTGAGGTTTTAAGTATTATATGTTAGCCTGTTAATTCAAAATCAAGACACTAGCTATGGCTACACAACCATGTCTTTTTTGGGCACTGAGCAGTAGGACTGCTTTCTTGGCAGGAGTTAAGGCACTAAACGGTGGTAAAATAAACAGAAGTATGGTAGTTGACCATTTCTTAGAATCTTAAAAAAAGAGATAGCTGAGTGACACTAGGAAATTTCTTCCAAACAAATAAGGCATCCTGTTGGCAAACAAAAATAAAAAATAATATCATGTTGAACCTAATACATTCACTGTCTGAGCAAAACTATTTGAAATGTCAGCTATTAAAACTAAAGAAAGCTACAAAAATATGTATAAAGGTTGAAAAGGCACCAGAAGAACTCCACCGCTTCCAGTTCTAAGAATGATGTAAGCTGTGTTCAACACTGCATATAATCAAGTCAGTTACCAATTTGCTAACCAAAAAGAAAGCCATAGTTGAGCTTTTGTTTTAATAAGTCAGTTAATCAAGTGCTAGTTTAGTAAGAAATTTATTTTCCTATGTCAGAAAATAACTGCAGTGTCTAACACAACTACATTTATGATGCAAAACTAGTCTAGTACTGAATGCATGTTCTGGTTAACACTGAAGCAAGTTTGTATAAACAAATCAGTTACTTCAAGATAGAGTTTACAATAGGAGAAGTAAACATATAAATGAATAAGGTTTACTGGAAACAATGCAAAGTGTATTACAAAGATATATGAAACAATTATAACCACAATATTTTCTCTGTGAAAAATACAACTATTAGTGAGATAAAATGTACAATTGAATTTTTTCAAAGAAAAACAGAGTATAAAGGAAAATACTTTTCTTCAAAACAGGGAAAATAGTACAGAGTTCATTGTTTTTCATTACAATATAATTTGACACAAAAAGCAGTCAAAGGATTGCACCAATTCCACATCCAGTTTCCTGAACATGTTCCGAGTAAAAGGAGTCCATACAGCAGAATGTGGTTTCTGAATTTGATGATGGCAATATTGTCTCACAGAATGACACAACACACTAGCTGTTTACAAAATGTACAATACTCTCATTTTGGTGGCCAGATGTAAATGCAAGTATATGCTTATTTTCACCCTGGCTGTTGTTTAGCCAGAGGCAAGAAAAACTAAACTATTTAAGTGTTCTCTGTAGCAATAAAGAATTATATTTAGTGCATGCTTTATTGTTTTTCAAAAAACATTTCTGAAAATAACTCACCCAATAGTTTACAAAATAGAAAAATTATTCATCAGGATAAAAATGTGTCATAGGTCCATTCACAAAGGACTAATTTCCTCAGCAGGAACCAAGATACAAGTTCCCTAAGTGAAGAAGGTATGCATTGTCTGAAGAACTGGAAATTCTCTTTAAATTTTTTTTCCTCCCACATGTAGAAAAATGGTATTTTGGAAAATGTTATGAACACTTTTGCTGGACAAAATTCAAAAGCTCTCCAAACTTTTCAAAAAGGTCCTCCACCCAGTTTACATTTTTCATACAGAGCTGTACAATTTCTTCCTGTCCTAAATCTTCATTTTTTTTTTGCACAGATGAAATCTGAAGGAGAAAGATTGCCACATTAATTTATATTCATGGCTTTATTATATTCTTTGAATACTACAGTATCTCCAAGGTTTATTCTTCAAATATTTGAAAATGCATGTTTGTATCCCAAACTAATGGTAGACTGAGAAAATTCACAGACTATTCCAGATTAGGCCAATTAAAAAAAGGATCCAAACTCAAGCAATGATTTCTTTCAGGCAAGTTTGGAAGAAAAGACAAATCTATTTATGTTTGGCCCTATGGAAAGTGGACATCTTCCTATCTATCCTCTTACTAGGACTTTTGAATCTTCCAGGCTTTCTCACACAAGTGATCTCTAACAACAGAAAATGTGCAGCTGTCATAATCAGTTGGCTGTCACATTCTCAGACAAGGATATTAATTCTTGTAGGAGCAACACTTTATCATGGTCCAGGGAAAATAACACTTTCCTATTTATAGGGTTTCATATGAGAAATAAGAGCATTTCTTCAAGAACCCCTCCAAAATTCTCATCTCCTCCTAACTGTGTTAATCATAATGACAAAATCAGCTGCCAATTTTAGAACCCAGTCTTAGTATAAAAATTCCCCAAGTATGGTTTTTCCTCAAATCACTGTTGGACTTTTACCATACTTCACATACTTGACAAACATAGCCGGATCTGATGGGATCTGATAAAATTAGTTAAAGCTATTATAGGATCTCTTAGTAAGATGTTACAGGTATTAAAAATATTCCTTTTACTGGGTTCAACTTTCTACTGTATATGTAATTTCTTAACAAGTTCAATGTACTTTATCTAAATGCTGATAAAAGCTGAATCATATTCATTTCATGGCAATAAGATGATATTCATTATAACTATCCTAAGCTAGGCTAGTTTAAGTACTAAGAAAGGAAGACTATTGTCAAAGAAGTTGCTACAGGCAACTTCAGAACACTCACTTGTGTGTACAAAAACTGAGGCAGAATTCATATTGCAATTAACAGCACCTCCTAGCTTGGAAATGGCATGCATCAGGATGCATGATGGCATAAAACAATTAGACATAGATAGTGGGATTCAAGTTTGAGCAAAAAAAAAGGAAAAAAGGTAGAATTACAAGTATCCACTATCCAAAGACAATTCCAAACTAAATATTTTTTGGCTTTTTCACCACACTTATACTAAAAGATACCACTATTTGCTGTAGTCTTAGATAAAGTAGATGATTTTTTAAAAGCATAACTTATAAATTAATAATAATAGAAATAGGGGTGGCTAGGTGGCCCAGTGAATAGAGCACCAGCCCTGGAGTCAGGAGGACCTGAGTTCAAATGCAACCTCAGAAACGTAACACTTACTAGCTGTATGACCTTGGGGAAGTCACTTAACCCCAAATGCCCTGTTTTCCCTCCTCCAAAAGCAAAAAAAAATTTAATTAATAGGTACTTACCTCCTCTTTACATATCAGATAAATATGGTATTTGTAATGATGAAGAGAATGATATAAAGAATACAACTGTATTTTTTCTGGATCTACAGCAAATTCCTATAAAAAAATTTAATGATATATTTCGCTGAACAAATAAGCACTTGACACAAGAATACTTTTACAAAAATACTGAATCAAACTCTCAACTTCAATTCTGGAACTGACTTATTTGGGGGAGATTTGGCAGAAGGCAAATTAAGAACACTGCTTGCTAGTTCACGTTGAGAATGAATACCAATCCTTCCTTCTGGTAGTTAGCTATAAAAGAAGGAGGATCTGGTCCACAAAGTGGGTTCACCAAGGAGATGAGAGGGGATCAGAGCTTAGGATCAGGTACAAATGCTCCATAGTTTACTTTATCAAGAAAGGAGATCACTTCTGGTCTTTTTGGAAGTGGAGTAAAGGAAGGAGTAAGGGTGGAAGAGGGGAAGTGAGGAAGAGAAGAGCTCACAAGAGGGGGCTCAGTTTTCTTGGTAAAGTAGGACTATTTGTCAAACAGTGAAAGAGGGGCCTGTGAAGTTAGAACTGAGGGAGTGAGAAGGTTTGAAAAGGCCCCCCTAGGAAACACGTAGAAAAGAGGATACAGTCTGAGGATTAGGGGAATGAGAACACTGCCAGAGAGGATACATGTATGTTTGGAAGGTGGAATTACTAAAACAGCTGGCTTATTAAGACTGAGAAGTAAGGAAAGTAAATTCAAAGAAGCAAATGAATGCAGTATTAAGTGTCTGATAAACCCCAAACTCTACTGAGGAGAGGTCCTATTATCTGACAAACACAGGGGTGAACTGGAAAGTAGTCTAACTGAAATCAGATAGAGACCAACATTTCACATCTCATAGCAGCCCTTAAAAGAGTGGCTTAAAATTGGAGATGAACAAATACTTATCTTTGGGGAATGGCTAAACAATCATGTTACATGAATACATTGGAATATTACTATACTATAAGAAATGATGAAATGGTCAAAGGAAATAGGAAGATTTCTAACAAACAATTTATATAATAACAATAGAATTATATAAAGAAAAACAAATTTGAAAGACTTTAGAACTTTGATCAATGTAGTAACAAATCACGATTCCAAAGGACTAAAGTTGTAACCTATTACCCCCTGCCAGAAGTGGTGAACTTGAAAAATGCAGAATGGGAACTATATTTTTTGGACATGACCAATGTGGACATTTTTGACAGATGTGTTATAAGGTTTGCTTTTCAAAATTCTTCAGTGGGAGGGACGGAAAATAAATGCGTATTAAAAGTCAATCTGATGACAGACTAGACTCTTCTCAGGAATGCAGTGATATAAGTCAATCCCAAAATACTCATGATGGAAAGAGATGTCTACATCCAGAGAATGAACTAGAAAGAACTGAGTTTGAATCCTGATTGAAGCAAACTACTTGATCTTTTTCTTTTTATTGTTTGGTTTTATTTCCTCTTTACCATTTTTCATTCCATCTAGTACCATATGCCTTTGTAACCTGACTAATGTCTAATGTGAAAGTATTTGCAGATCCTATACTGGATTGTATGCCATCATGGAGGGGGGGAGGGGAAGGGAGGGAAGGAAAATTTGAAACTCAAGGAATTATGGAATCGAATCTTGTAAACTAAAAGTAAACAAACAAATTAATAAAGACAAAAAAAAATAGAACAGGGGAAAAAAAAGTAAATCTAGGCCAGGTTGGTCAAACTGGGAGAAAAGAAATGTTCAATGGTGATGAGTAGGTTTGGGGGAGTGAGGCAGTGAAAGAGGTGGAAAGACAGATGAGGGATACGAAAAGGGAACTTCAGAATTAAGAACCTTGGAGGAAAGGGGCATTTTTGGGTGATGACAAGATGTATAGTGTAACTAGAGGGAACAGTTATGGTAAAGATAGAAGGAGAAATCAGTTCAAAATCACATTACACTTGGGGCGGCTAGGTGTCCCAGTGAGTAGAGCGTCAGCCCTGAAGTCAGAAGGATCTGAGTTCGGATCCAGCCTCAGACACTTAATGCACGCACGCACGCACGCGCACGCACGCGCACGCACGCACACACACACACGCACACACACACACACACACACACACACACACACACACACACACACACACACAAACAAAACCTAGCCATGTGGCCTTGGGCAAATTACTTAACCTCAAGTGCCCTCCAAAAAACAAAAAACAAAATCACATGACACTTACCTGTGTTGATTTAGTGGTTGACTTGGAAGTCCTAAGTGTTTTCTTGTTGTAAGATTTGCCATTCATTTTTATTTTAGAAACAGACCCTCCACTTTTCGCTTTAGAGTCCCGAGTAACTGTTGTTAGTTCAGGAAAACTTTCCAAAGCATTCTTTAAAAGAGAAAGGCAAAATAAATGTTTGAAGGAAAACAATCACTACTTAAAAAAGTCAATTTAAAATGCATCAGAAACTGAAGGCTGGCATTAGAATATATAGTTTTTAAAGCAGCAGGACCAACTCCACTGCAAAGAAAATAAAACAGGTTGCTTCAGGTACGTGCAAAACATTAAATCCAATGTAGGCTTTTATGTCTGATATTTGATGTGAGGATCCAGCTGGTAATTACTAAAAGTTGTTTCTTGTCTAGGTTCACTCAATAGCAAATATTTTAGGCCCTCCTGACACATACCAGGCTGTGTGGTATAATGGGAAGAACCCCAGAAAGTTGGAAAGCTCTGGTTTCCTGTCTAGCCCCACTGCTTTTTCCCAGTGGGATCTTGGGTAAATGCATCTCTCCGTTTCTTCTAGTTCTAAATTCTATGATCTTAAGATACTCTATTCCTCTACATTTATACATCTAATACAATTAAATCTATATACCGTTCTTTGAATAGTTGTTCAATCCTAAAGCCATTTATTGGTTTAGCTCCACAGACCCCTGTTCTTCATCAGATTAATCAGTATTTTCAGTGTATAGATCAGAAATGAGTCAACGAACAGTCATCCAAATAGGCCAAACCTCCAGTTTTTCTTACTGCCTCTGTGCTCATAGCTCTACAAGCTACCAGCCTGATCCATGGAGGAGGGCCCATGCCATTCTGACATAGAGAAAGCCCTGGTATCCTGTAAGCTGAGTGGTGCCTCATTCTTGAAGTGGCCTTGTATTGAAGAGGGCTACTGGGCCCTGATGGGCAATAAAGGGGCATCTCTTGATCCCACCCCCCCCCACGGGCCATAAAAAGAACATCTTTGCCCTTCGGATGCACCACCCAGCCAGCATGCTGGGCCCTGAGCTAGGCCTGTGGCTGAGCCATGCTATTCTCTAGGACCATGCCCAAGTCATCTCACTTTATAATCCTGCTTCCTACATACATATGCCACCCACACATCACAGGCTAACTGAGCAGAAACCTTTAAAAAAGGATATCAATGTGAGAGATGAGGGGCAAAAACACCTTATCACTGTTGAGAGGTCATAGCACAGTCAGATGGTCACAACTCTGCACCCTTTCATTAAGGAACGCTACAGACAATCAATGTGACTAAAAGGACACTAATGAGCTCAAAACTACATGCCATCAAGTTTACCACTACTGGAGTAAAGGGATGAAATATGCCAACTAAATACATGTATATTTCACAACTTAGTCCAATAAACCTAGTACTCAGTGTTTCCAAACATCTAGAACTGTGGCCCTGAAAACACAATGGGCATGTATTTTTTCACAAATGAATTATATTTTCCCTTGAGAAACAAGAAGACTAAAAGTTTCATCTTCACTAAACAATAGGATTCTCTGCCCAGTTAGCTACCAATAATTCCTAGCCCCTATTAATTTTTTTAAAGTGTGTTCTTTTATCAAGAATTACTGTTCTGCTTTTCATTTTTCTTTTTTTATGTTTTTTCTTTTTATTTTTTTTTTGCTTTTTGGAGGGGGAAGGCAGGGCAATTGAGATTAAGTAACTTGCCCAAGGTCACACAGCCAGTGTTAAGTGTGTGAGGCTGGATTTGAACTCAGGTCTTCCTCTGACTCCAGGGCTGGTGCTCTATTCACTGCACCACCTAGCCGCCCATGCTTTTCATTTTTCATATGCATATCTGGACACAATTACTCCTTTCAATCAATATATGAAAGAAGTTTAGAGACTAAACATTGATTCTGAACAAAACTGGAAGCAATGAATTTTGGGCTTGTATAGAAGACAGAAAGATGACTTTCAAATTACCTTTTCTATAAATCCAGGATATCAAAAGACATTTGAAACAAATTTCCTGAGGCAGAGAAAACAATGATTACAGGACTGATTTCCCAAAACATTCAACAAGACTATCCTGGGAAGGTGTGATAAGTATTTATTTCTTTTTTTTTCTTGAATTAAGTATTTATTTCAAATGCATATGAAATAAGTATTACACCTGTATTTTAAAAATTAAAAATTTAACTATCTTTACAACTTCTTATAACCATGGGTTCCTTTTAAAATCAATTTTTTTTCATTCTGTGAAATTAACATATACAACTACTGAATATGAAAATAAAAGAACTTCCAGACCTATGTGGCCTACTTAACACACTTGGCCAAGTGATGAGACTTAGGATCTCTTAAGATTTAGGGTCAATCAGCCCTAAAAAGGATTAGTCCAAGCAATTGTGTTTAAGAGTGGTGGAGTCTTTAGAAACTGCCACTGCATTGCAAGGTAATTTTAGTTTAAAAAACTTCTCTTTATTTTTAAGGTGTAAGTTAAATGAACATCATGTGATATATTAATGCATCATAAAATAAGCATGTCCTGATTGTGCATGTGTCCTGGCAGTTTCCCCAGCCAGCGCCTTCCCATTCATGACTTTGGAGATTTGCTCTTCAGGGAAGTACAAGGTAAATGAGTTTGTTCAAGGGCCTCTAAAGCTAAGAAACAATGCCCTGGGGAGAAGCCCCAGCTTCCTGTACTGGTTTGAATGCACTCACCTTCCTCACTCTCCACACTGGGGTTGTCTCTAATGGGGAAGCAAGGGGTGCAGGAAAAGCACCTGCAGAATGAAGGCAACACTGACCTTTCAGCACGTTTGTGAAAGTTTGTAAACTCCCTTCCTTTCAAAGAGATATCACTGAAGGGGTAGAGTTTATAGTCAAGCCAGAGAACAGCAGTTAAAAGACACAGACACTCCATTAAAGGAGTAGTACCGTTCAGTAGGCAGAGAGGGAACCTCAAGCCTACTTTTTTGCCCCAAGTTCCATCTTTGACCCAGCCTGGCTCAAGCACCCCGAAAATCTTCCCAATTTGGAGTGAGGAAGATGAGTTCAAATCCTGCCTCAGAGACTCATTTGCTGCAAGGCCCTGGGGAGACTATTCCATGTCTGTGAGCCTCAGTGGGATATTAACGGCCCCTACCTCCCAGAGCTGCTATGAGGATGCAGTGAGAAAACACACAGGGAGCTTTGCACAGTAGAAGGTCCCACATCAGTGCTAGCTAGTCTTGGTTTTCATCCGGCAAAAATACCTTAAAGAGCACAAACTGTGGAACAGGGACTGATGTATGTTGGTGTAGGGAGGGTCCCTCCATCGATGAAATGCACAGACATCACAGTGTGTCTCACAGAAGTGCACACTCTGGGGCTGTCAGCATTTTGTTGAGATGGGTAGGCATGGATACACATATGTACACAAGATTTTTATCGTGAAATGTTCATTTAGGAAAATCATTAAAGCTGAATATAAATCTTCTGGTGAATGAAGAAGCTAGCTTCTTAGTAGAGAGTGCCCATGACAAATCTGCTCTTTCAATAGGTATAGATCCCTCTTGGCGAGAGGAAGTACCTTAAGTGACTGATCCAAATGGAGCTTCAGAAGAAGTCGTCTTCTGTTGTCACTCAGCATACCGTCAATTTTCTTCATGTGTGGCAAAAGTAACTCATCTGAAATAGTGTAAAAAAATTTAATATAGTTAGAGGAGAAATGTATTAAGCAGGAAATATTTGAATAATCAACTTTTAAAACATGTAATACACTGAAATATTTAAAATACACAAGCTTCAAGGAAAAAATATTAAATGAGTCAATTCCTAATATTCAGAATTAAGGACTGACAGGACATAGAAGTTAAACCTTAAAAAAAGTCAGGTTTTCTTTATTTTACTTGCTTTTACATCTCCCCTATTACTAATTACCAAATGCATTATTGCCTCTCCACATCCCAGAGAGCTATCCCTTATAACTAATAATAAAAAATAGGGAAAAAAATTCAACATAAGTAGACAAAGTATCCAAAGGACATTAGGTACAATGCTCCATACCCACAGTATCCAACTTCTGTCAAAGGTATGGAAGGAAAATTTTCAAACAAAGCCTCTAGAAGTACTTCTAATAATGAAGCAAATGAAAGAGACACCAGAGTGTGGCAGAAAGAGTACTTCCCTTGGAATCAGGCAATGGGGGTCTTAATCACCACTAAGCAGATGCGTGACCTCCCTGAAGCTCAGCTGCATCACTTTCGATCTATCTTTGCCCTAATCACCTAGGCTATGAAAGAAACCAGTATCACATGTTTTCTGAGAAGGCTACAAGAGCCTACATCGTGAAGCACGGTACACTTTCAAAGCATCTTTTCATAAACAACCTTTATTTGATGCTCAAAACAACTTTAAGAGGGAGACAATGCAAGTGTTACAACTTCTGTCCTGCAGATGGTAAAACTGAGGCTGGGAGAGGTTAAGTCATACCAATACCAATACCCAAAAACTATTTAGTGGCAGTCAGGCCTCAAACTGAGTTCTTCTGATATCAAATCTATGGCATCTGTCTGGGATAAAGTAAAAGACATCTGAAAATAAGTAATTTTTTGTCAAGTGCAAAAATACCTTCAAAGACTTAGTAATTTTTAAAAGTAACTAACTTTAGAAGTCACCTAAGTGATGGTTGGTTCACGTTTGTCTTTGGAAGGTGGGGTTTAAACAGAACTCATGCACTGGGGAAACAACATCAGCCTGAGTTTCCCAAAGCCTAGGTTGTAGCTCCAGCTTTGTTACTAGCTAGGCTCGAGTCTCAGCCAGACTGGATGATATCTATGATATATTCAAAGTAGATAATTATAGATCTCTGCAAATTTTAGATGTGACATTTTTTACTAGCTAGGGCATACACTCAGGGGAAAAAGAGGAAGAAAAGAAATAGTCCACAGAAGGAAGATGGGGAGGGTAGGGGGTAGAAGAAGGAAAGTATCAATAATTAGATACTGATTACATTTCATTACAATTAACCTGGAATTCTTTCTTTTTTTTATGATTATACCTATGTAGACAGTGTCAGGATATGCTCAGTTATTTGAAATACTTTTCTGTCACCTATGGCATATTTAACAACACAAGTGTATGAAAAAAATTCTAGTTGAAAATTCTAAAATGATGTGTTCTTCACTTTTAACGTATCTTTCTTTGTATGTGATACCTCCCAGTCTAAGAATATTTGGAGAACTTCAGACTGAAGGATCTAGGGTGGAGCTGTTCAGTGTTTGCAGTAATGTTATCACCTATAGTACAAAGTAGTCACAATGCACCATTGGCATCTTCCCACCGTGATGGCAGTATTCAGTCCATCCAAAGGCCAGATTTGCTCAACAGAATGGCATGCAGGGATGGCTGAGAAGGCAGATTCTGCCCTCAGTAAGAAGAGCGCCCACGTGCCCCACGTCTTCGCAATCAGCACATACCATTGCTCTTCTCCAAGGCCTGCATCGTGTCTGCGTCTAAGGCGATGCTCACAAGCAGCTCTATGTAGCTCCTAAAGGTTTCCTTCATAGCCCTGGTGTTCAGAAAACGTGGGACGGAAGGAGTAGGAGGATCAAATTCTAGAAAGCAGATACATTGTTTTAAAATTGGAAGTACAGTATTATTCACCTCAAAAATCCTACAATCACTGTTCAGAGTAATCAACACCAGTACCAAAAGTGGAACCAAGTTTGCAGGAGACTTCTCACAACTTTGGCTGGCTCCTCGAAGTCCCCCTGGCCATACCAACCTGTGGCTCTGTCCCTTCCCCATCCCTTTGCACAGAACTCTGGCATAGACACAGTGCACAAAAACAAGAAAATGCAAAGTGATATTTCCTAGAAGAGTGTGCTTTAATTGGAGAGGCAAAATGCAAATTTTTGGTAGCAATTTTGAATGTTTTTAGACTTTACTATTGCTTCTTAGGAATTTAGGGGTAAGAGCACCTTCCTATAAAAGGGAAGGTGTTTAGTGTTACCCAACGGTGACACCTAGTGGCCAATCAAGCTTGCTGTCGAGTCATTTCAGCTGTGTCATTTGGGGTTTTCTTGGCAAAGCTGCTGGAGCCATGTGCCATTTCTTTCTCCCACTCAATTTACAGATGAGGAAACTGAGGCAAACAGGGTCAAGTGACTTGCCCAGGGTCACACAGCTAGGAAATGTCTGAGGCCAGATTTGAACTCAGGGAGATGAATCTTCCTGACTCCAGGCCCAGCACCCTATTCACCTGGGTGAAAAAAAAAACCAACTTCTTTAAAAAAATTGTACCTAACTTATCTGCCTTCCTTGAATGACAAATGCAAAAGCCAAATCTTCCTATTATAAACAATAGCTGCCAAGATATAAAAAAAAATTCTATCTTGAGTGCCTGTTCTTAAGTACTCGTTTCATTCACAGGCTCTGCTATAAGAAGCTCATGAATGCAAATCAGTAAGTATTTATTAAGTCCCCACTGTGTATAGAACATTGTCCTAGGTGCTACCGGGAAATAAACTGTTTTTACATGTAACTGGGGAAAGATTTTTTTTTTAATGTGCTTTTCCTCAAGAGAAATGAATTCATTCTTAACTTTATGGGAGACGGATGCAGAAAAGAGGAGGCATTTCAGGTGGCCTCAAAGAGCCAGGGAATCGAGGAGATGGGAGGGCTTTCTGGGTACAGGGAAGAAGAAGAGCCAAAGTGTGAAGGCAGGAGTGCAGGAGCACATGTGAGGATCCCTCACTGAAGCAGAGACAGGATGTGAGAGGCCAAGGAGAAGAGAAGGAAAAGGCCCCCAGGGGAGCAGAGGGGAACCGACTGCTCTGAGGGCACTCAGGGAAGGACGCTGGGAATGAGAACCTGCACTCCAGGCACCTGAGGGACTAGAGAGGAGGGCTGCACAAACTCTAAAACTGAGACTACCCAGAGGCCATGCAAACAAACTAACTCTTCATGGGACAGGAGAACTAGGAGAGTCTAGTCAGGAAGTGGCCTCCATCTTATGGAGATGATCATGTCACCTACCTTTCAGAGCAGTTGGGGATCAAATGGGACATTTGTAAAGTGCTATCCACAACACTGGTGATTCTAATTATTAAGCACTTTGCCCAAGGTTACACAGGCTGTGTCGGGCAGGGGATTTGAACTCAGGTCTAAGTGAACATGAGAGGAGAGGAAAAATGAAGCATCAAAATTAAAGCTGGTGTTTGGAATATGGGAAACTGAATGAAAGAATAAAGTGAAAAGGAAGAGATTTCTGGGTTTTAACATGTTGAGTTTGAGGTCCCTGTAGGACATTTATGCTTGTTTAGACTAAGGAGAAAAGAAAGGGCACAAGATATAAATCTGGGGAGAAAAAGATTGCAAAGGAAGGAGAGACAGCTGGCCAGAGTGAGCAGACAAGGGCAGGGAAGAGACTCCAGCCGGTGTCTATCTGAGAAGCCAAGGGAGGGGAGAGGGTGAGAGGACTTCATCATGAAGACGTGGGCTGAAAGTAAGCGTTTAATGCATTTAGGATTTTTAAAGTCTCCACAAGACAGCCTGGTGGCTCAGTAAATAGAGCCTAGAGGCAGAAAGACCTGAGTTCACATATAACCTTGGACACAAAGACTCCCAGCAAGTCACAACATCTCTCTGCCTCCATTTCTTCATCTTTCAAATAGAGATAATAATGCAACTCCCTCCCTGGGTGGTAGTGAAGAGAGTCAAAGGAGATATTTGTGAAGCACTTAGCACAGTGGCTGGCATACAGCAGAACTACTATTATTATACAAATGCTTATTCCCCTTCCTTCTTCTCTATAGTAGGACTGACTCTCTAGTCATCAGCAGTACATAACTAGCTTTCCTGGGGCCAAGTATGACAAACATTCCACTATTTAATAATAAATTGAATCATTATATTAAGTAACAATGGGAGGAAAATACATTAAAATCTGTAACAAATCTAATTTTGGTGCAGAATCTCAGAATAGACCCTTTTAAACACCCCTGGAAGAGCTGCAGCGTCAGTGGATGGAGAAGGGCTTCTGGACACCCCCTGCCCACTCACCCTCCTCCTCACTGCCACTAGTGTGGATTTCAGGTGAGGAATCAGACTGGGAAGACTCCAGTTCTGGCTTCCATTTCTTCCGTTTCTTTGGTGGTGGCTCGGCCTTCATCTTTGGCTGCTTAGCTTTGGATTTCACAGAAGAGACTTTTGTTGTTTTTGGTGCTGGAGGGTCAGGAACTTTACTGCTGCTGCTTGGTTTAGAATGAACAGCTCTGCAACGTTAGAAGCATTTACCTTTGGTTAACAAAAGTTGTCAAATGACTTAGGAAGAAAACTCAGACACCCCTGTAGGTGATCTTAACTCGATGGATTTCATCACCCTGTGAGCACCTTTAGGAATCTGAACTAGACCTAAATATCTCTAATGATGATCTTCATTATAGTTATCTTTTCACCATTTCTATTCAGCATTCAGTTAAGGGATTAATTATTCCAGTTCTTTCATCCTTCAGCTCCTTTGGGGGGCATATTTAACTCCTAGAAGCTTATACAAGGACAGGCCATGTCACATCTGCTTAGGGAGCCTCAGGGGCTAAGAGCTTGAGGATGAGGACATGGATGGCCACAGGTGGGGGAGAAAGTCATGGAATCTGCTGCTACTCAACAGTTCTGCTCTGGATTGGTTCTGGGGAATTCTCTAGATGACAAGGTGAGGTTTATCTTGTTTTGTCTTCTTCCAAATCCTAATACCTTACAACAGTTCCAGAAACCTAGAATTATACTAGTGTCCTGGGATTCAGACTTCCCACCTGGTGGCAACAATAAAAGGCACACAAGATCCCAGTGGGACCCATGGCACCACAGAAAGCTGTTGTCTGTTACGGTGCCCTCAGCATCAATTTATTCAATATGCATTAGATACTGAATTTTCAGTTTTCAATAATTAAAATTTAAAAGTCCAATATTCTACTGATTTCATTCTCTGCACTTGTCATGAATGACAGGCCCTGCCCAATACTAAAGGAAGAAAAGAAGTACCTGGATGTCGGTACAGGGTGACTTCTTGGCTTTTTTGAGCATACTCTGACATATTCCTTCTTGTTGATGTTATCGATGAACTTTACATATACCCGTCTGTATTTACTCTTTGCATCCCCAAAATATCCAAGATACTGAAGAAAAACACAGACTCCAAATTACATGACTGTACTCATTGCTTTGTAAAAAGGAGACTTAAACTCATGACAAAATGTTAAATTACTTCAATGAACATTAATCAGATGTTAAAAAACTGCATCTTTCCCATTTGGTAGTTGGGGGGGTGGGGGGGTCATTAAAGTTGGTTGGGCTTGTTTCAGGCAGGGAAGGAAGGTGCTATTAGGAACACACTCAATATTCTATAAGTCAACAGAGAGAACACCAGAGTTCTCCGTATAACATAACACCCAGAGAGCTGTTATCACTTGCTTGCTCAGATATTTATGAAAACAAACTTTCAAATAAAAAAGTTTATTTGTCTAGTCTTATCTTCATGCATTCAGTGGAAAAAGGTATAAGGTACTTTCCCTCCATCTTAACTCAGGATATCCTAAAACAATTCCTTCAGAAATGCAAACTGTAGAAAATATTCTTGAGTTTCATCCATAACTTTTCTTGAGCGATGACCATCCAAAATTGGTAGATGTTGATTCTACTTACACTATTAGTAGCAGCAAATTCTCTGTGCCCATCTCGAATTTCAGGAACAAACTTTTGCAATAAAGCTTTTTGTACTTTCCAGATGGCTGGTGGTTCTTTACCTGTTTTTAAAGCCACCTGTAAAACACAGAATTAAATCAAAATGGATGATCTGATTTTCAAAGTCAAAGAATTGGGGAAAGAACTTCCAAGAATTAAGTCGTTTAGCCCCCCCACCCGATACAGAAAACACCTCCACCATTTTCTTTATAGATGGGTCAGCCAGTTTCTGTTTGGGAGTTTATTGCCTCAAAAAGGAGTCTACTGAATTTTTAGCTAATTGTCAAAGTTCTTTGTACTTAGTGGAAATTTGCCTTGTAGCTTCCATCACCCTGGTCTTTAAGGAGCCACAGTGTGGTACTTTGTGGTATATAATAATATACATTTAGAGACAGAAAATTATCATTAGATGCTAACAGCCCTCACCTCTTCCATGCAATAGTTATTTCTATTTGAATTTTATAGTTTATAAATACTTTGTACAAATTCTGGTCATTTACACACAGGTATTTTCCCCCTAGCAAGAACCTATGATTTCAGTGGTTAGGGAAGGCATGCTAAAGGAGCTCTCTCTGGAACACTGAAGCCAGGTGACATGATTAAGTCTTTCTCATTAGTACACACTCAGGTGCTCCTGACTCTCAGGCTGGCCTCCATCCACTAGATCATGCTGCCTTCTATCCACCACACTATATTGTCTTATATATTCCCAACAGTGCTTTTAAAAGTTTTATTAATGCTTAAAAAAAGCCACTGTGGTAATTTCCCACTCCTGCCCACTCCCTTCCCCCCAACTCTCCCATATAACAAAGCACAGTTAAAACAAAATACACCATCATATTAATGATGTCATCACATAATGTATATCACCTTGAGAATGGAATTTATCCAACAATATAAGTATGTAATCCAAACTATGTCAAGCTACAATTAGCAAGGAACTAAGTAAAAATTCAGATTTTTTTTTTGCTTTTTGGAGGGCAATTGGGGTTAAGTAACTTGCCCAAGGTCACACGGCTAGGTTTTTTTGTTTGTATGTGCCTTAAGTGTCTGAGGCCGGAACCAAACTCAGGTCCTTCTGACCCCAGGGCCGATGCTTTACTCACTGCACCACCTAGCCACCCCTAAAATTCAGATTTATTAAGGGCTTTTCTTTTTAAATGAAATTTAGTTCATTATTTTGATATTTTTGACATACTAGAAAGCATTGCAAAGAATAAAATGACACATTTAGCTATTTAAAACTGAAGGGATAAAAATGAGCCTTTGTATTATTTAAAATATCTGGAAATATACAAGAAATGCAACTGAATTCAATGAATATTTACTAAGTGACTCCTTGTGTTAGAGACTGCTGGGTGCTAGGGATAAAAAAAGGAAAAACTATGGAGTCTCTTTCAGGAATCTTATGATATAATGTGTATGTGGAGGGGAGGGTGGGACAAAGACCACATATAAGTATAATTCAAGGTGTTCTGTGTTAGGGGCAAAAGAAAGATACTAAGTGCTTAAGGGAAACCTGATGAGGAAGGAAATCAGGGAAAGCTTCATGGGGAAGGTGAAAGGAAACTGAAGTAAAAAAAAAATTCTAATGGAGATAAAGGGGATAAAAAAGAAGAGACTGTGGGATCTAACTACTAAGTATTGCATTGGCACTACAATTGGCTGGAACAGAATGTTTGATGGTCAGCAGTGTGACATAGGATATGTGATGGTCAGCGATGTGAAATAAGGCTAGAAAAGCAGCCTGAAGTCAGACAGGAAAGGCTTCAATGCCAGTCTAAGAAGTCTGAATTTATTCTAAAATAACAGGGAGCGCAGAACCAGGAGAACATTGTACACAGGAGAGGCAACATTGTTTGATGATCATCTTTGAGAGACTTGGCTCTCCTCAGCAATGCGAGGATCTAAGACACCTCCAAAAGGCTCACGATGGAAAATGCCGTCCCCATCCAGGGAAAGAGCTGTGGGGTCTGGATGCAGATCACTGCAGATTACGTGCTCTTTGTCTGTTTTGTTTCTTCTTTCTTGTGGTTCCTCCCATTGGTTCTAATTCTTCTTTATAACATGACTAATGTGAAAATGTTTAATATGAATATATATGTAGAGCCTTACATCAGACTGCACGCTGTCTTGGGGAGAAGGAAGGGGGATAAAATTTAGAACTCAAAATCTTATGAATGGGCGGCTAGGTGGCACAGTGAGTAGAGCGCCGGCCCTGGACTCAGAAGGACCCGAGTTTGAAAGCAGCCTCAGACACTTAACACACACAAACAAAAAAACCTAGCCGTGTGACCTTGGGTAAGTTACTTAACCCCAATTGCCCTCCAAAAATAAAAAAAAAAAAAATCTTATGGAAGTGAATGTTAAAAACTAAAAATAAATAAATTAAAAATAAAAAAGCAGGGAGCCATAAAGGCCTGTAGGCAGAGGAGCAGCACAGTCTTACCTACATAGGAGGAAAGTTAGATTTGCAGAGAGATGAGCTGAAGAGAAGTGAAACTGGAGATGGGGGGGCCCAATTGTGGGGGTCATATCTCGTTTAAAGCTATCACAATGACGTTAAAAGGGAACATGTCTGGGTACTCCTAGATTACCTTCAGGTTATCAATGTCTTCCACCTTCACAACAAATTCATCCCGTTCTCTGTACTGGCCTTCTCCTCCACTGTCGCTGTTCTCTTCTGCACATCCTTCTACTGCAGCTGTTTCCTGGGCTTTTGCTAACTGGTCTGAAGAAACGCCATCGAGGTCCAAGCCTGAGAGTTTTGGGGGGTCTGCAGAGCTCGTGTTTTCTGAAGCATTTCTAGCAGGGGACGTGGCTTTGTGTACAGACTCTTGCTTCACGGCAGC
The DNA here is from genome assembly GCA_011680675.1 of Gymnobelideus leadbeateri. Classification (NCBI taxonomy): domain Eukaryota; kingdom Metazoa; phylum Chordata; class Mammalia; order Diprotodontia; family Petauridae; genus Gymnobelideus; species Gymnobelideus leadbeateri. The sequence continues at coordinate 35,410 of WOXC01011715.1, forward strand.
ACTGGAAGTGGTGGCCGAGGCAGCAGCAGCAGCAGCAGCAGCAGCAGGAGGAGGAGCTGGTGTTGTACCAGCAGTGGCCTTTACAGCTTCTGGAACTAAACAAAGCACAGACACACAATCAGTCTTCAGCCTCAAGTCCCTTATGTGTGAGAGGCCAAGCGCTCCTCATTTTCAGTGAGTTACACTTGTTGACAGAGACCCACAGAAATGCAGGTCTAGCTAGATGAGCAACCCAGCAGTAAACCCCTGACACGGAAGCAACAGGAACTCATCACAAACCTAGAAAAGGGTAGCAGGATAGGAGGGAGAGGCAAGGAAAGAGGTCCAGGCTATAAGACAACACTGTATGAGCTAGGCATAATGTGGCAGATGTGAGAGGTTAGTATCAAGAACACTGGAATCTCGGCCAAGGTGCTGAACTGCTGGGAACCTCAGTGTGCTCCTGTCTTAGATAGGGAAAGCAGGTGAGATTCTCTCTATGGTCCCTTCAAAGGTAAAATTTTCTGACTCCAAGATTAGAATCTAAAGCCACTGAAGAAGTTATCAGGAAAAAATGGAGCCTGAAGGGACAAAGGTTGAACTTTATGCTTAAGAAAATCCTCCTCAGGGGCGGCTAGGTGGCGCAGTGAATAGAGCGCCCGCCCTGGAATCAGAAGGACCTGAGTTCGGAGCCAGCCTCCGACACTTAATCCACACAAACAAAAACCTAGCCGTGTAACCTTGGGCAAGTTACTTAACCCCAATTGCCCTAAAGGGGTGGCTAGGTGGCGCAGTGAGTAAGAGCGCCGGCCTCGGAGTTGGGATGACCCGAGATCAGATCCGGCCTCAGAAAATGAGCACCCACGCATAAATAATGACTAGCCGTGTAACCTTGAGCAAGTTACTTAACCCCAATTGCTTTAAAAAAAAAAAAAAAAAGAAAATCCTCCTCTATGATGGCTTTGGGGAGAAAAAACACAAAAGCACCAAGGTGACTGTAATGAGCCACATACAAACTGCTTTAATATTGAGCAATGTTATGCTGCTGTTAAATAAATATGGAGCATAACAATGATCTTAAAACAGTCATGAAGGCTGATAGCTTTCTACTATCTTTATAATTTAAAACCATTCATTTTTAGTCTGTGGCTTGTGACACCTCAGATGGAAATCTGGGAAAAAGTGCTGATGGCCCATAGCGCTCCCAAGATGACCAGGAAGCCACAGAGAGCACAGAGATGGGGAGTAATCTGAACTTAGGGGTGGGAACTAGTACAGCACCTCCAATGTGCCAGGCCATGTGCTATGCTCTGGGAATGCTCACAGGTGTATAGAGCGGGTTATATAAGACACAAAGCAGTGCAAGAGTAACGTTAATAGCTACATTTATACACCACCTGCCACATGCCAGTAGCCACTTTAAAACAATTATCTCAGTTGATCCTCAGAACAACTCTGGAAAGTGGGTAGTATTATTAACTCCATTTTATAGATAAGGAAATTGAGGCAGACAGAGGTTAAGTGACTTTCCCAGGGTCACACAGCTACTAAGTATCTGAGGCAGCATTAAAATACAGGGCTTCCTGACTACTAGGCACATCTAGCTGACATTAAAGGGGAAAATACTGTCACAGGATAGGGCCCAGGAAAGACTAGAAAGGGGTGCTCAAGCTGATTAAGTCTTGAAGAAAACCTTGGGTTCCATGAGGCAGAAGAGATGAAGGTTGGCACTCCTGGCATGGAAGACACCAGGGCAAAGTCATGGAGAAGAGCAGGCAGGCAGACCAGGATGAGTGGGTACAGAATATGTAATATTCAGCCAAGTAATATGAAGACTTGGGGCACGAAAATGTTAAGAGCTTATATTTGATCCCAGTGGTAACAGGGAGCCAGTGGGGTTTACTGAGTAGAAGAATGAGCCGTTTTAAAGGATAAGTGGATGGAGTGGAGGGAGACTTAAAACAGGGAAACCACTGTGGACTGTGACTAGTCCAGGTGATGTGGAAGAAGGGCCTGAGCCAAGGAGGGGCCTGGGTGAGACAAAGGGAGGGGTGCCTGCAATCCTCTCCTCCTCCCCTTCTTGAAGTCCCTCCAAGGCTCAAGGGTTCTCTCCTTCAAGCTCTTTTCCTGGTCTCTCCCAGTTTTCAGTTCCCCTCAATCTCTAACCACTGGGAATTTATATACTATGTCTTCTGAATTTATTTGTGAATGTGCTCTATGGGAAGAATCAGAAATTGAGAATTTTTAGTTTTCAGTGGCCTCACAAATGACACTGCTAACTCACTGGAAACAAGTCCAGTTCATCCCTTCCTCTTTTCTGTGGGCTCACCACATGCCATTAAAGCTCTGCTTATAGTAGGCTCTCACTCTTTACACTTTTGTCAAGGCAGAATAGGTATCAGCAGGTTCTACTTCCACTCTTTCCTAGCCATAAACATCACTCCATTCCTATACTGTTCTCTTTTACTTTCACTTTAAGCTTTGTATTCTATTATCTCTAAATAAAAGAACCAAATTTCTGTCCTGCATACAAATACATACTAAAATTCTGAAAATCCAAGGAGATTGAGTTAAGAAAAAAAAATGTCACCAGAAGGAAATCTCTACAGGGTTTGCAGTAAATTGCAAAGAAAAAAACCTAGATGGAAGCTGAGGAGAAAAATCTCAAAGATTCAATGACTTCTAAACTGACTAAGATGCGAAGAAAATACTTTTTGAAGCCAGGGCTGATTATTAAGTGTCCAGAAAAATTGTTCAAGAAGTGAAGAAAATAGTACTGACTCAATATACAGAATATTGGATTCACGAGGGGTCTCAGAGGTCATTTAGTCCAGCTCGTACTCAAACAAGGATACTCTACAACATAATTAGCCAATGTTGATCACAGGGACAGCCTCTTCAGGATCAGTATGAGTCAGAGCAGAACAGCCTGTCTACCATTTACTCCAACAATGACTGAAAAAGAACAATGGGCCAAAACAAAGAATTTCAGGGGGGAAACTATAGCAGCTGCATCTTGCCAGACCACATCAATATAGTTAGAAGTCTGTGGGCCCTACAGGAAGGGTCTAGACAGAGAAGTCCAACGGGGAAGCACAGTATGGTGAAACATTCTGTCAAGTACCAGGGGCTAGTGAAGAAAGCCTAGAACCTGAAGCTGTGTGCTAGAGTAGGAATCCCAGACTTGTAAGAGTCTAGTTAAGAAAGCTGGATCATGGAGCTAAGCTGCTACGACCATCAACTGGCCTCAACAGTGTCTGGAGCTTGGAACAGGAGCATAATAAACAGAACCATTGAAGTTCACCTATTCCATTACACTCGTTCTGGGTGTATGGGAATGGGCATTCCCTCAGATTCCTTTTCTTTGCCACCTCACAAAGAAATAAAATATTTTTGTACATCATCAGTTTGTTTTGCTGAGAATTAATCCTTCCTTTAACCTGCCCTTCTTCTAATTCCTCCCTCCTTCTTCCCTTCCCATTTTTCTGTTGAATGAAATGTCTATGTTTTCCTTCCTTTGATCAGTTGAAAGCTGAAGTGTCAGCGGCTCCTCTCTTTCCAATCTTTTCTTAATATCAAGATGTAACAGAAGCACTTCCAGGCCTTTTCTGATAAGACTCCTTCTATGACCCTGCTGATGATAGAGCTCAGAGAGGATATGTGTATATACATGTGTATAATCTCCCTATTTTTGAATACAAGCAATTTATCCTTCTTTAATTATCTTGGTTTACTTCTTTCTTTGCAGTCATGTTTATTTCCTTGTATTTCTCTTTACTCCTGTGTTTTGAACTTCAAAGTTTCTACCAAGTGCTGGTTTTTTCATCAGAAATGCTTGGCAGTCCTCTATTTCATCAAAGGTCTTTTTTCCCCTCTTGTAGCATTATACTCAGTTTTGTGGATAAGTTATTCCTAACTGTTAAGCCCACATCCTATAGTGGTGGCTGCTGAATTATGATCCAAATTGTGGCTCGCCAGTATTTGAAATCTTTCTTTCTGGCTCCTTGAAGTTTTTTTTTGTAATTTGACCTGGAACAGAAGTGAATGATATCGCCCCCTGGGGATCGCTAGAATAATCCAGAGGGGCAGTAGTAGCCTGGAGTGCAATTGGGGAGCATTAAATAAAAACAAGGGGTGGTGGAAGCATGAGGAAAAAGAGAATAAAATTTTGAAACTGTTGATACATGTTTCATCTGTTACGTAACAGAGTGAAAGCTGTAGTAATTACATTATTTTCCAAATAACCATGCAAAATGCAAGTTTATAACTTATTAGCAGTCAAGTTCACTGAGAAGTCTTAATTGTTGGCACATGGGTGTTTTGAGCATCCTCAGGAAATTCAGCATGCAACAGCAAGAATATGTGCATGTAATGACTTGTTTAAAATATGATACCATATGGTTACATGATGCAATATTACATCATCAAAATTTCAATGCAGGAAAACCCCCACAAATTTACAATAAATTAAGATTTAAGATGCATCTTTTTTAAAAAAATTATTTATTTTTGAAGAGATGAAAATTTCAAAAAATAAAACATTAAAGGATTAAAGAAAGATTTCCAGAGGGGTGCTGAATAAATTTTTTAAAGGGGGCAGTTTGGGACTCTCTGACCTGGAAGTTCTGGATTTTGGTTATCATGATCTCATTCTGGGATTTCTCTCAGGAGGTGACTGGCAAAATCTTGCTATTTCTACTTTGCCATAAGAGAGTTGGGCAATATTCTTTTGAGATTTCTTGAAATGGAATGTCTAGGTTTTTTGTTTTTTGTTTTTTTGGCTATGGCATTCAGTCTAATAATTCTTAAATTTTCTATCTTCAATCTGTTTTTCAGATCAGTAGTTTTTGCTATGATTTTATGTAATCCCTTCTGTACACATACACACACGCGCGCGTCTAATACATATCTTCCCCAGTCTTTTAATTTTATTATTTCTTGTTACTTCATGGAGTTACTGATTTCCATTGAGTCCATTCTAATTTTCAGGCAGTTTGTTCTGGCAAGGTTTTATACCTCTTTGTGCCAAACTGTTCGTTTCCTTTCCAATTCTTTCTGCCATAGCTCTCATTTCTTTTTCCACTTTTTTTCCCTCAATTGTTCTCATATCATTTATAAAAACATTCAACTTTCTTGGGAAAAACTCTTGCTTTATCTCTTCTAGAAATTATAGTTTAGTTTGTGAACAAGCTGTGTTTTTCTCTGAGGCTTTGCTTTAAGATGCATTGGAGACATTCTCTTCTGAATTTGTGTCCTTAAGCTTCCCTATCAGTACAATAGCTCTACATTTATTTTGCTCATTCTTCCAGCATACTTATCAACTTCAGGCTTGACATTAGGTCTGGGCCTTAGTATACTTTTGGAGGGGAGATCTGGCCATGTCCTATTGCTGCTTTCTTGGGGGTATTGAGTGTTCCCTTATCGCAGGATCTCAGGCAAAAAGCTGGAGACCTACAAATTTCAGTGGTCCCAAAGTAGTTTCAACCAGAGCAGAATCTGATTGCTGCTCCCCAGTCTGAGCTCTGCAAGTTCCTGATATTGATTTTCATCTGAGCAACATCAGAATGCTGCTGGAATTTAGTCCCTATCAACCAGATGGAAAGTTCTGTTCATTCAGAATGACTGGGGTGAAGGCCATACACTGCTGCTAGTTTCTAAACTTCTTCTTTTGGCCTCCCTCCTTGCCCCCACTCTGCCCCATGCAGGTCCCCAGGTCTGCTTTAGATCTGTGACCTTGGACTGAGTAGTGGGCAGCAAAGTTTCCAGTTGGGACCTGTCCCAGTCATGATGCCCTGGCACACGGCACAGTAGTGTCTGCTTGGCCTGACCCCAATTCCAAGTGTCCTCAGACCGCTTTGCCTCTTTTTGCTGATCTCAGCTAGACAAATGATTCACTGTGTCACTTCTGAATTTCCCCCATCAGGATTCCACTGGGTGTATTTTCTAGGTCTGTTTGAAAGAATTCTGGAAAGGGGAGCCTGGGTGCACTTTTGCTGACAGTCCACCACTGTCTTGGCTCTACCCCAGGACTCTTCATTGAATTAGGACTTGACTGTCTGATATCTATTGTGGCTCTGGAGCAGGGTGGATAGATAATGGTGAAGACTATGGGCAGGTCTACACAGAGGCCAGATTCTGCTATTGTGGAAAGGCATTCTGGTTCTGGCTCCTTGAGAGTGGTGGCCAAGCTAGTTCCAAGGCTTTTTCCTTCCTAAGGACCTTGAGGGAAACAAGTCACAACTTCAGCTAGGACCCCAGTTCTGATGCTGAGCATCATCAAACTGGGCTCCTTTTGCCTTCACCCTTCTACTGGCCTCCTGTCTCTCTAAGATTATAATCCCTTAAAATTTTATCAAAAGCACATTTTATTGCTATCCTTTATTTTTATATTGCTTATTTCCCCTGTAGCTTTCCCTCTCTCAGACAGCAGTACCTTATAATGAATTTTTTAAAAAAGAATGAAGAGGAAACAAAATTCAGCACAACTGAATGACATACCCTTTGATCTAGCAATACCATTATTGGTCTGTATCCCAAAGAGATCCAAAAAAGGGGGAAAGGATTTATAGCAGATCTCTTTGTAGTGACAAAGAATTGGAAATTGAGGGGATGTCTATCAATTGGGGAATGACTGAACAAGTTGTGGCACATGAATGTAATGGAATACAAGAAATAAGAGAATATAAGAAATGATAAGACCAATTTCTGGAAAAACTGGAAAGACATGAACCGATACAAATGAAGTGAGCAGAATCAGGAGAACATTGTACACAGTAACAGCAACACTGTATAATGATCAATTATAAATAACTTAGCTATTCCCAGCAATACAGTGATCCAAAACAATTCCAAACGTCTCATGAGAAAAAATGCTATTCACATCCAGAGAAAGAACTGATGGAGTCTGAATGCAGATCGAGGCATACTATTTTCACTTTATTTTATCATGGTTTTTTTCTTCTGGTCTGTTTCTTCTTTCACAACACTACTAATATGGAAATGTTTCACATGATTACACACATATATAACCTTCATTAAACCGCTTATCTTGGGATGGAGGGAGGGAGAAAATTTGGAATTCAAAATTTTCAAATTAATGTGAAAATTTGTCTTTACATGTAATTAGAAAAAATACCATTAAAAAAACTGAATGACACATGGAGAAAATCATTTACATGTAATGTTTCACACCCGTGGATCCCAGATTCTGCAAAGAAGCAGGGGAGATGTCTTCTCTTTCAGCCAAACTTGTTCTTTATAATTTCATAATTATTTTGTGGTGGTTGTACACATTCCATTTACATTATTCTGGCTATGCTTACTCTAATTTGCATCAGTTCATGCAGGTCTTTAGAGTTTTCTCTGCATTCACCATGTCTTTTTTCTTACAGCAAAATAAAATATTCCATTATATTAATGTACCACAATTTGTTTATCCATTCCCAACTGATGGGCATCTACTTTATTTCCAATTCTTAACTACAATAAAGTGTTGCTAAAGATTTTGGTAAAGAGAATTTCTAGGGTGAGAACACTGTTTATGGGTAAAGGAGAAAATCCTGGAAATAAGAAGTAGATTCCAAAGAGGAATAAAATATTAACTTACTCAGAAATAAATGCGATTTAAAAGTCATTAATGAACATAAAAGTTTGGGTTGTTTACATTTAACTGATTCAGGTCAATAGGTGTAACAAGAAGATCAAAAGCCTTGAAACTACCTCTGCCACCTAACACCTCATCTTGATGAGAAATATAGCAGCCAAGGGAAATACCAGTTTAGAATATAGACTCTTTGTAAAACCTTAAAGAAGAGCAGGATATTGGTAGATTATGAGCAGTTGCCACCATTTCAAAAAGTGAGATGCAGTGGAAAAAACACTAAAGGCGGCTTGGTAAGAGACCCAGCTAAGCAAAGTTACTCTGAATGTACTTAAAAGCTGAAACAAGAAGAGCAAGCATACACTAAGAATAAAAATCTTTGCAGATCTTTTCAAATATGCTCTTTTCAGCATCCAACAGTGGAGTCACTACATACAAGAATAAGAAGAGAAAAACCAAATGCACTGACAAAATCTAAAACATTCATTTATCAGTACGTGTGTCTTGGAGGAACAATGCAAACAGACAACTAATCGGCACATAAGAAAAATGTGGAAAAAAGCAACTAGACTAGGTCAAATATATAGAAGATCCATCCTCGGTGACAATCTTGAGGGCCACAAGGGACAATCTCAAAGGTACCTGGAGAAGACATGTAAGGTACACATGCATGCACACACTCCCTCAGACTTTGTTACCCAGAACAGTGGCAGAGATCACCAATAACTTCCAACTCATATGTTTACTTTCTCATCTATACATAATTATTTTTAATTAAACAAATGCTTTATTAACTTCTGGTTTACATCATTCATTTCCACCAGATTATGAGTTACATTTTTCCCCCATTTTTTCCCTACCCACCACCCCAGAATAGCAGTCCCACTAGATATCCCTTCATCCAATCTGCTCTCTCCCATATCTTCTCCCATACCCCCTTTGACTTTGCCATTAGGGCAAGGTGAATCTCTGATCCCCACTGCCTGGACATCTTATGAAACATTTAATTTTAAAACTTCGATTTTCAGATCCATTCCCTTCCTCCCTTGTCACCCACTCCATCTGAGAAGATAAGCAATTCAGTATGTGTTGTACATGTATATCTATGCAAAACATTACCATAGTAGATGTATTGTAAAAGACTGCTTATATTTCCCTCCCACCTGTCTCACCTCCCACCTGGTCCATTCCCTACTTTGATCCTGTCCCTCTTTGATAGTGGGTACTTCTAACCTCCCCTCTCCCCAGAATGCCCTCCCCTGCATCATCCCCCCTCTCATCCCCCTTTCCCCTACTCAGGAGAGTGAGGGTAAGATATTCCATTTAGTATGTATGTGATTCTCTCCTTGAGCCAACTTCAATGAGGATATGCTTTTGCCTTTTTGCCTTCCTGTTCTTCCCCTCCCCTGCAACTACTTCCCCTTGCCTCTTCTACATGAGATAGTTTGCCCTACCCTGTCTCTCCCCATCTCCTCTTGCCACTTTCCTCTCTCACCTCTTGACTTCACCCCTTAAGAATCATCCCTTCCTTGGGGCGGCTAGGTGGCACAGCAAGCAGAGAGCCAGCCCCAGAGCCAGAAGGACCCGAGCTCGGATCTGGCCCCAGACACCCAACACACAAACAAAAACCCAGCCACATGAACCTGGGCAAGTCACCCAACCCCAATTGCCCTCCAAAAAAAAAATAATCATCTCTTCCCATCAAATTCAACCTGTGCCCTCTATCCATGTATACCTGTGAACATATGCCATGTACCCATCTTCAATTATTTTCATAATGAGAAAGGTTTCATCAAAAACAGTTATTGTTTTTCCATGTAGGACTGTAAATGGTCCAACTTTGATAAGTTCCTTTTGATTTCTTTTCCTTGATTGCCTTCTCAAGCATCTCTTGCTTCTTGTGTCTGAATGTCAAATTTTCTATTCAACTCTGGTTTTTTCATCAAGAATGCTTGAAAGTCCTCTATTCCACTGAATGACCATATTTTCCCCTGAAACAAGATACTCAGTTTTGCTGGGTACGTGACCCTTGGGTTCATTCCCAGCTCTTTTGCCCTCTGGAATATCATATTCCATGCCCTTCTATCCCTCAATGTAGAAACTGCCAGGTCCTGTGCTATTCTGATTGTGTTTCCACAATATTGAAATTGTTTCTTCCTGGCTGCTTGTAGTATTTTCTCCTTGATCTGGGGATTCTGGAACCTGGCTATAATATTCCTGGGAGTTTCCTTTTTGGGATCTTTTTCAGGAGGTGATCTGTGGATTCTTTCAGCCTCTATTTTGCCCTCTGGATCTAAAACATCAGGGCAGTTTTCCTTGAGAATTTCTTGAAGGGTGATTTCTAGGTTCTTTCCTTGATCATGGCTTTCAGGTAGTCCAATAATTTTTAAATTGTCTCTCCTGGATCTATTTTCCAGGTCAGTGGTTTCCCATGAGATATTTCACATTGCCTTCTAATCTTTCATTTGTTTGGATCTGCTTAACAGCATCTTGATTTCTCATAAAGTCATTAGCTTCCATTTGCTCCAGTCTAACTCTGAAGGAATGAATCTCCTCAGTGAACTTTTGAGATTCTTTTTCCATCTGGCAAATTCGACTTTTAAGGCATTCTTCTCCTCATTGCCCTTTTGGGCCTCCTTTGCCATTTGAGTTAGTCTATTTTTTTTTTTAAAGCAATTGGGGTTAAGTAACTTGCTCAAGGTTACACGGCTAGTCATTATTTATGCGTGGGTGCTCATTTTCTGAGGCCGGATCTTATCTCGGGTCATCCAAACTCCGAGGCCGGCACTCTTACTCACTGCGCCACCTAGCCGCCCCTTTAGGGCAATTGGGGTTAAGTAACTTGCCCAAGGTTACACGGCTAGGTTTTTTTTTTTGTTTGTGTGGATTAAGTGTCGGAGGCCGGCTCCGAACTCAGGTCCTTCTGACTCCAGGGCCGGCGCTCTATTCACTGCGCCACCTAGCTGCCCCGAGTTAGTCTATTTTTTAAGGTGTTATTTTCCTCAGTCAGGCTGTTGACTCTCATTTCATACTTTTCTTGCATCTTTTTCATTTCTCTTCCCAAAATTTCCCCCACTTCTCTTATCTGCTTCTTAAGGTCCTCTATGGCTTGTAGCCAGCTTGTATTTTCATTTGGGGCTTTTGGTGCAGGAGTTCTGATCTCACAGTCCTCCTCCTGTTCTATGCTTTGAGCCTCTTTGCCCCTACAATAGGAATCCAATGTTGAAAATTTCTGTTTATTTTGTTTCGTTTGCCTAGGCATATTGCCACTTAATTACTTGATTTTGGGGCTTGTTGCCACAGTAGGACTCTGCCACCAGACTGGGGAGCTTCCGCCCAAACGTGGGGTCTTCACAACTTCCACCAGTTGTGTGGCCTCTGTAAAGCCTCCACCCACTCTGGCAAGTTGGATACCCACCCCAAACTTCCCCCCCCCCAGACCACAATCCAGATCCAGGCAGTTTAAAGCAAAAGCGATTAACCCCCAGACTGATTGCTGGATCTTCCTACAGTTCGCAGACCAGGAGCTAGAGCCACTACTGAAGCTGCAAAATGGCTTCTGTGCAGCTGTTTCTTCAGCAGCTTTTTGCCCCTAGGGGAGGAAGCCACGTGTTTCCCAAATACTGGTCCCAAAGTCCATAGGGCACTAACCTCTCACTTTGTCCTAGGCACATCTGTGCTGATAATTCTGGAATCGCCACAACTGCTGGTGTTCTGGGGTTCCACCAGCCGGCTGAAGGCCCGGCTGCCCTGGGGCTAAAACCGAGGAACTGGGCTCAGCTCTGCGGGCTCCGCTGTCGGTTCCCAGCACACTGTGCTGGCTGTTCTCAGAGCGCTGCGCTGGCCGCTCCCTGCAGGGCTGCTGGGCTGTCCTCAGCAGGAGGTTAGCTTCTCTGTGCCATTCTGTGGGTGCTGTGGCTCCAGAAGTTGTTCGGAGCTCCCTTTCACATTGTTTGAAATTTGTGTGGGGCAGAGCCTATACGTAATTTTTTATGAGGATAATCTACCCATGTGTAAAGGCCATCCTTGATGAGAGGGAAATAGAAAGGTTTTCACTAGTGATATTCCACAGCAGACTCACATCTTTATGAAAACACTGCCTATGTAAAGAACGCATAATAAATATTTGAAGAATGTATACTCCTGAGCAGTAGGAAAAAAAACCCCACTAGAATTGGAGTAAAAAGATCTAGATTTGAGTCTTTGCTCTGCCAAATATCACCTGTGTGATCTTGGGTCTCAGTTTCCTTTTTCAAATATATTTTCAAATCCAACTATCCAGCCCCAGCCTCTTTGCTAACCTTCAGTCCCACTTCTCCAGCTGCTTTTCAGATACCTTAAATCAGATGTCCAGCAGACCTCTTGAATTAATTGTGTCCAAAACAGAATTCATTATCTTTCTTCCCAAGTCCTCCCCCACTCCAACCATCCCCATTACTGTACAGAGCAACTCCATCCTCCTAGTCCCTCAGGTTCTAATATAAAAGTCTTCCCGGACACCTTACTATCTCTCACTTTCTCCCCTTCCCTCCCCCCACCCCAATCCATTCTGTTACCAACACTTGTCAATTCTGTCTTTGCAAGATCTCTCAAATAAGACCCCTTCTCTCCTCTTGACACTGACACCAGTCTGGTACAGGCCCTAATCACCTCATACTTGGACGAATATAAAGTCTGCTGGTCTAATCATACCCCTTGCCTTCTCAATAAACTCGAATGGCTCCCTTCTGTCTCTAGGATCAAATACAAAATGCAGTTTGGCATTCAAAGTCCTTCATAATCCAGCCCCCTCCTATTTTTCCAGTCTTCTGACATCTTACTCCTAGCCAAGTACTTTTCGATCCAGTGACAATGGCCTCCTGGCTGTTCACAAACAAGACATTCTGTTTCTTGCCTCTTAAATCATGGAATAAGAAAGTTATTGACTCCAGTTTTGGATAAGAGAGGCCATTCACCTATGAGCCAAACAGGACCTCTTCAATGATATGTAGACCTTTCTAGGAGAAAGACCCACACTAACTATTCACTTACATACATCGTGAGCAATACAGGCTGTGCAATGTACTGAGAAAAACACAAAGACAGAATATACCTGTAAAAGAGATTCCAGTTCAATAATTTTTTTTGCATTGTAGGATATGCCAGAGTTCAGGACAAGGCATTTGTGTGCCCTAAGTAGGCTCTGCAAACTTCCCAATGTGTATCACACCCTAAAATGATTGTTTCTAAATATTTTTGATTGTGTATAAGTAAAAACTTTTTGACCTTCCAAGCACCTCCTTTAAGACTCAGCTCTAGTGCTGCCTTCTATAAGAAACCCTTCAAGATTTGCTCAGCTACTAATGGCACCCCCTACTCCCTATCATTGTTTCCTCCAGCTAAACTGCAAGTACCTTAGTGTAGTATACTGCTCAGGACACGACAGACACTTAATAAATGTTTGTTGATTAACAGATCACCTACCACTCACCTTCCAACCCACCTCTCCTTGGCTACTGTTGCTGCCCCAGCCTCTTGCTGAGCTTTCATCAACCAAAACTATTCAAATTAGATGGAGAGGAACAGAAAAGATAGGAGGCTAACCCTGACAGTCTTGCTGTGCCACATATGAATACTGATCACGCCTTGCTCACTCCAAGTCTGTCCACAGTGCCACTGCTAAAGCCCAGGTGAACTGCTACAATATTCACTCAAATAAAGGTCCTCTGGCTGAAATCAATGATTAGGAATAGGGAGGTTGCGGGGTGGGTAGGGGGCGCAGTGAATAGAGCACCAGCCCTGGAGTAAGGAGGACCTGAGTTCAAATCCAGTCTCAGACCACTTGTTACTAGCCATGTGACTTTGGGCAAGTCACTTAACCCCAAATGCCTTCCAAAAAGGAAAAAAAACAAAACTGGGATATTGCAGGGACTTAAGTTTTTCATACATTCGTATTAAATGTGTTTAGCCCCTGAAGTGCAGTCCTCAATTTAGAGATCCTGCAACAGAGGCTTTCATTTTTTGTTCTATCTAATAAAGGTCACCACAGAATAACTACTTAAGTGATCTAGAATTTTCTGTCTTTCCAAATGTTTGCATTCATAAAAAGCAATTTTATACTCTTATTGTATTCTCCTTGTGTATTTTGTCCTAGGTGGCTGCCTACTTTATCTCGACCCCTAATCAGAATCCCAGGAAGAAGAATTTAAAAAGAGAAAATCTAGCTATTCTCCTCATTGTCTATACTATAGGTATCCTACTTTTCTTTACATTATAATCATTCCTTGTTGAGATTATAGACTTCACAAGATTACTCAAAACACTTTGAAATTATCATTTCAAACCAGTATTTTTCATATATAGTCTCAGGAATTCAGTTAGGCACAAACAACTGTTGGTTGCATTAATTCTACACTAAAAATATCAAGAAGAATCTTTAAAATTCTGCTCTTAAGAAGTACAAATACCTTCTTGCTTAATTTTTCCCCCTCTGCTAAAAGAAAAGACTGAGGAGAGAGGTACACAAAGCAACAACTGATACAAAACCAAAAACAAATTTTAAAAACCTCATAAGCCATCCAATCCAACCCCTTTAATTTTGTAGAAGAGGGAAGTGAAGTCCATGGAGACTAAGTGATTTGCCCAAGGTCACTACTTAGTTACCAAGTATAAGAGATGCAATTTGAATCCTAGTCCTTTGACTCCAGTCATTACAATTTCCACTGACCTATACTGTCTCTTTATAGACTGCTTTCATATACTGTGGTGGTGTCAGACTCAAATAGAAATGGATCCCATGCAGCAAACTGACTCAGAAAACATTAACTATGTTACACTGCATTTTATTTTGTTAAATATTTCCCAGTTACATTTTCATATGGTTTGCACTTGGGAGTTTTAGGGTAATTTTGCTGCTGAGAGCCAATACACAGCAGGTGTGCTGCTACTCCTTTTCTTCAAGGTACTCTCTGAACTGACACCCCAAAACCCTCCATGGCCTTTTGGATAGTCTTGAGAGTTATCAAGACTTTTCTGACCCAGAGATCCCAGTGCTGGGCAAACACCCAAGGATATCAAAGGCAGATCCCCACACACCTAAGTATCTAGCTATAGCATCACAGCAAAAAGCAGCAAACAAAACCAATACTCAATGATTGCAGAATGGCTAAACAAACTGTGATACAGGAATGTAATGGCATATTATTGCACTTTAAAAAACAATGTATATGAAGGCTACAGAGAAGACATATGAATTCATAAAAAAAGACATCTACGGAAGCAGGAAAACAACATACATAATGTACTATAACAACAAAAATTCACAGAACAAAAAAAAACTGAAACAACATTATGTAATCAACAACTAAGCTTGATTTGGGAGAAGAAAAAGGATACATTTCCCTTCCTTCTTTGCAAGGGTATGGATGTGGAATATGACTTATTCTGTCAGATTTAGTTATATGCTGGTTAGTTTGGATGAATTTTTTTTTCTTTCCCTCTCACTTTTACTCTTTTTTTTTTTTTTTAAAGCAATTGGGGTTAAGTAACTTGCTCAAGGTTACACGACCAGTCATTATTTATGTGTGGGTGCTCACTTTCTGAGGCCAGATGCATTCCCGGATCGTCCCAACTCCAGGGCCGGCACTCTTACTCTCTGCACCACCTAGTTGCCTCTCACTTTTACTCTTTAAAAAACCAAAAAGAATGACTCTCTGGGAGGGGAAGGAACAAGGGATACACATTGGGAGATAAAGATGATCTTAAAACAAAATACATCAAGAAAGTTAAATCCCCCCACCCCAAATGTTATGAAAAGGTTGAAAAATTCATTATTCTGCTCATAGCCAACATGGTGGTAAACCTCTCTGAATTTTGTTAGGTTAGTATTTGGGTAACATATACAATTTCATACTTTCCAATTTGGGGGGATCTACCAGAGCTTGTACTCTATCTGTACAGCCTTCAATAACCCAGGATTCTCTCTATGCTATAATGAGATATTAGAGAATGATTCTGAGTAGATAGTCCTTACACAAGGATACATATTTACATATTTAAATATAAACTTATCAAACTTTGTCCAAAGAGATTTAGAACATCAGTTATCAGGCATCACTTTTGTAACTTAAAGACTGTTTCAAACTCAGAGAAATGAAACTGTACATCACAATAGACAGTTTGATTCTTAGGACACCACTTAAAAGCAAAAAAATCCCACTGAAATTGCCAACATTCCATCTAGTTTGGTTGTCAGAATCTTCTAAAATCTAGGAAACAGGTAAGTGACAAGCATCCTCAAACCACAGCAGAATACTCAAATCTTACAAAAGAAATCCTGCCATCTGACAGGCAGGGAATTGGCAGGATGATGAAGAAGATAATGAGGCTTGCTTTATGAAAGATCACCACAAGCTTGGGATACCTTAAAGTCTATGGATTTTAGGAGCAAACCTGACTAAGGAAATGCTTGAGCTGCTTTAAAAAAAAAAAAAAGAGGCAGCAACTGCTACATGTTCTTATAAGAAGATTTGGTTGGAGCTTTCTCTAAAGTCACTCTATATTCTATCTCCTCTTCAATTTTTTGTCCTAATCTTAAACAACCCTCAGTCTTATTTTATGCAAATGAACATGTGAGCACATGCACACACATATGCCCACCCACACTGGTGACCACATTTATCACATCAACTGATTTGGCCTCAACTCTTATCTACAGGAAAGCTCTTAGCTGCTGTCCTGTTGGTGAGCTTGGTTAACCCTGCTGGCTTGTCTATTCACACCTTCCTTTAACCGTCACATGATTCCATGTCTTCCCTTCAACCTAGACCTCAACTGCCTGGCCTAAGACAGGACAAAGCTCTTTTCCAAATACTTCAAATGAATTTTCCAATTTTTCTAGGACAATTTTTCTATTATTTGTCAGAAGCTACTAAGAAAGAAAGTGCTAGCTATGACCAGCCTGCTCCAAATTCCTCCATCCCAACCCTTAAGGAAGATAATAGCAATGAAGCATCTCTAGCAGGGTAATCACTTCCTCCTGAAAAAGCCATTTGAAATTAAGACGCATGTCACCTACAGACCGTTTTCTATCCCATTCCCATTTCTGTACCTACTTTAATTAAAAAAACAAGTTTAATATTGATAATCCCACTAGAAATTGTTATGCTAGTGCTAAATTATAATCATGACTACCAATGTAAAATTTTACCTGATTTATTTTTTTTATCAGAAGTATCATCCAAAGTAGATAAAACAGTGGAGATGCTCTTTTGAAGATCATTACTACATCCTCCAGAATCTTCATCATCAGAAGAAAATGAAGGTAAAGCTTCAAAGTTTTTCTTGAGTTCATCAATTTTTCTGGAAGGACTAAATCCCCCAGCTTCAGACACTGCAGGTAAAGTAGATGAAGTCTTTGGGAGTTGGGTGTGGCAAGGTGCACGAACAACCTGGGTCCCTGGCCGCCGCGTCCGATTTGGCATTCGTACAGCAGGGGCTGAAAATTGCTGTTTGGGTCCAGATTTCAGAAAGTCTAAAAAAGAGGCAATAAATCCTGTTTTCACTTCTGGCTGCTTCTCTTCAACTTCTCTGATCTTCTGTCTCATCTTTTCTTGATGCTGATAGCCATCATGACAACATTCTGAACTAGAAGAAGAAAATGGCAAGCATGCATCTGTGCCCCTGGAATTCTGCCGTTTACTCTGTGGGGGCCATTTGACCTGTTTCTGGTTACTACTGTTATCATCCTCCTTCATTAGCCCTTTTCCTGTAAGTCTTTTTTTCTGAAGGTTGAATTGAATATCTTGGTCATTTTCTTCAGTCTTGACACTGATTATATCTCCAGGTTGTGCCATAGCCATTAGAGGAAGTGAGACTTTATTCTGAGACCCTGTGGTACTACTGTCACTTGCCATATGAAATTCATTCTCTGAAACAGCACTTTCTCCACTTAGACTTTTACTACTAGTAACAAACTCTTGGTCTCTATTATTTAATAGGCCATCAGTGGGGACTTCATTGTCTTCCTCAGATTCATTAGTGATATGAGAGGTTTTGTTCACTGTATCAGAGCATTGCTGCTGCTCCTCAATTGTTGAGGGGGTGATATTTTGATCAGGAGTTTCAAGATGCTTTTGATCAAGGTTCAAATTCTTTGAATGAATTATAGGTATGGATGAAAGGTTTATAGTAATTTGGCCTCCATTTAGAGAAATATTATTGAGATTCTCTGACTTTCCAACCATGGCTGTCAGGGAGTGGAAGTCTGGAGTCACACGCCTAATGTCTGCTGATTGCTGAAAATGGGATTTGGAGTCATCACCATTCTCAACTGTTGGAAGTGTTTCAGCTGCAGTTGATTTGGCAAAATCAGAAGGTGTAACCCCACAAGCAGCAGCAGTAGCTGCTAAAATATCATCATTTGATAAAATGTTTCTCTCATCATTGAGAAGTATTGACTCTGGAAAACATATGGAACCAAGGGAAACGAACTGATTCTTTGAATCATGTTGATTTGGTTGATTAAAAATGCCTTTTGTTGCCAGATGTTGTAATGGTTTAGAAGATTCTGAGAGATCCATTTTAATAACTTCAGAATTTTGAGGATGAAGCTGCTGCTGAGAATGTCCACCACTACTCTGAATAATAGAGCCATCCATCTGAAGGAATGGATGTACTATTTGCTGAGAACTCTGAACAGGCTGTATCTGTGTTGACACCTTTGCTTGACCTAAGCCTGCCTGTAAAATTGACTGCTGAAAAATTTGCAAGTCATACCCAGACTCTAGAAGTACCTGTGAATTAGGCAAGGGTAGTTGATGGACTTGTCTCAAAGCATTAGTCTGCATTTGAATCTGTGGTGAAGGGTGAATGGCCTGACTATGTTGTTCTTGGACCTGTACTTCATGAACCTTAGGCAGAAGAGGATGTTGCTGGTTTAATTCCTTTGTATTTGTGTTTACTTGTGAAGTCTGCATTAAATTAGATGCTTTCTTAATATCATGGCTTGACACATTAGGTATTGGCCCGATTGACTGAGTAAGGTGTGTCATAGAGCTGACCATTCTTTCCTCTTTTTCTTGCTCTTGTAGACTAACACCAACAACTTGATCTTCAAGGCAAGAATTACTTCTAATTACACTCTGAGGATATCTATCGTCTGCCTTTGAAATTCTATAGGCAGGATCTTGAGTATTGATTTCTCCATCAGGCAACCTTTGGGTTGGTGATTCAAGAGATGCTGGCTGCTGTAACACTTGTAAATCTTGCACTGGAAAATCATCTTCATGTTTTGAGGATGTATACATAGTAGATTCAGGTTTCCTTTTAGTGTAAGATTTTGTATCAGAGGAAGGTCTACTATTTTGTAAAGTTTGTGAATGAACAGGGGAAGCAAAAGGAGATGACTGAGCAGTTGGCAAAAATTTATGTGACTGTGGTGATGATGATCCTTGGGTCTGAGTACTTTGAGAAGAATGCATAGAAATATAATTCTGGGTTGAACTAGAAGTTGGCAAATTCTGGACTTGAGGTGAAGAAGAAAATGGAAGAGAAGATGATGTTAATGTCAGAGACTGACCTGAAGTATAGTTTTCCGAAGGGCTACCAGCTGACAAAACTTGTGATTGAGATGAGAAACTAACCTGTGATTGACTGACAGTAGATAAACCCTGAGAATGACCAGAAGAATAGCTCTGAGACTGGCTAACTGAAGACATATCTCTTGTTTGAGTAGAGTAGTTCTCATTTGTCATTGAAGATAAAACCTGTTGTTGATCAGGGGAGTAACTAATTGTCTGACTTTCAGAAGTTACTGTTTGAGATTGCCCAGAAAAAGTCAGTGTTTTATACAAGGGTGGCAACTTCTCAGCTTTATTGTGTGTGTACACCTGTGAATGAACAATAGATGGCACATTATGTGACTGTGTGGAAGCATAATTTTGGGACTGGCTAACTGATAAAAGGCTAGGTAGCTGAGCTGTGGAATAAATTTGTGCTTGGCCTGATATTACAGAACTCTGGTTATGTAAAGATTTGGAATAGCTTTGTTTTAGCACAGGAGGCATCACACTTTGAGGTTTGGAGGTCTTAGTTGACCTTGGTGGTTGCTTTGCAGAACAGTTTTTTACTTTTGAAGTAGGAAGATAGCTGGGTGATGGATTTGTAGATGGGTAAGACTGAGCCAGTCCCACTGAGACCTGGGAGGTCTTCTGTTGTGGTCCTCCACTGCTCACCTGAGTAGAATCTCCAATTGAGTTACAAGATAAAGATGGCTGCCTGGTTGTATCCTGAAAATCAGCTACACTTGCATTTGAAAAATAACTAGGTAAGGAATGCTGTGAACCAGTCAGTTGTGTCTGAATAGACTGAGTATTTGAAGGCCGCTGATGGTGTTTAATAACACTACATTCTCGAAGAACTCTTTCAATGGATGTAGTAGAACCAGTAAAAACTGATGAGCTATAGGCTTGAGAAGCTTGCTGGGCCCCTCCAAGGGGGGAAGACAACAAGCTAAACTGAGGTTGTAAGAGATGGGGTGCAGACTCTTGAGCTGAACGATATGTAGAAGACTGAGGTGGTATACTGGTACTTAACACAGAACTGCCCAGGCGGTCAAATGCCAAAGCGGTTGGAATAGTACCCTGTGAAGTCTTGATTTGTAGCAAAGGATCATGAGGATTTAAAATACCATTTGAAGTATTATTGAAAGTTGAATCTTGAAGTGTCAGAGGTGGGGTGGCAGCAAAGTTTCTACTGCTGAAGGTGTTAGGATGCTGATAAGTGGAAAGAGTGGATGTTGATGGAAACGTTCCAGTGGTTGGCAAAGCTCCAGTAACAAACAGCTCAGTTGTTGTGGATGAATGCATACCTATGAGGAGAAAAAAATTGTAAAAAAAAATAGTACAAACAAATATCAGCATATGTAGTACAGATGTGATAGCTTAATAAAAATTTCTCACATATACCTCACATCCTTGCCTATAAGGAAAAAATACTGATAGGAACAATTCTTGAAAATTAATGAACTTTAAAATTAACTATCCAAAAGTACTTAAAGTTTTATTAAATCAGAAAACCACATATGCAATTTTAAGTTCAAATGAATGGGTATCAAGTTGGAATTCACCTATATTTTCAGAGAAGTAATTAAAAAGTTATAAAGCCAAGTACATTTTATATTAGTACACATTTTCACCTTCAAAAAGAATCTAGCTGGGGTAGCTAGGTGGTGCAGTGAATAGATCACTGGCCCTGGAGTCAGGAGGACCTGAGTTCAAATTCGGCCTCAGACACAACACAAAACTAGCCATGTGACCTTGGGCAAGTCACTTAACCCCAATTGCCCTGCCCTCCCCCCTCCAAAAAGCAAAAAACAAAGAATCTAGCCAAATTAAAAACTAATATTAAGCTGCCCACAGTCTAAGTGACAAATACATTTTAAATATTAAGCTTAAAATGCTAAAAGGTTTCTGTTATCAAAACATACATTTTTCGTACATTTTAAATGTTAAATTTATTACTACTTAGCAAAAAATATTATAAGAGATGCATGACAGTCATAAAAATGTAAGAAAATATTAAAAGCATATGCTTAGGGGCAGCTAGGTGGCGCAGTGAGTAGAGCGCCAGCCCTGGAGTCAGAAGGCCCCGAGTTCCGATCCGGCCTCAGACACTTAACTGCACACACAAACAAAAACCTAGCCATGTGACCTTGGGCAAGTTACTTAATCCCAACTGCCCTCCAAAAAAAAAAAAAAAGCATATGCTTAGGAAATATTCCATGGCCCTAATATGTATATTCCACTTCGATTTCAATTCCCCTTCTCCTATTAAATGTCAAAAAGTGCTTCCTTCTTACAAAGATGAGAAAATGTCTAGCAGACCACTAGCAACAACAGGTATTCTAACAATTAGGTTTTAATTATTAAGATAGCTATATAAACAGACTACATAGTAAGGCAACAATAATTAAAAAATATACTTAAGTGATTCTATCTTACGATATAGATATATTAATTGTCATTAATAACAGAATGCCCTAAAACCAAAGCAACATGGCAGAGTGAAGAGAACACTGGGCTTTGGAGTCAGAAGAGTAACACCTGGGCAAGTCTCTTAACCTTTATGCACTGTAGGCAACTCCCCAGAGTTTATCTAGTAAAACAAGACAGATTATGCTATGTGATAGCAAAGGAGTCCTCACATCAGGAGCTCTCTAGGCCAAAAGACTCTTTATGTATCCCTTTGCATATTCTCTAGACAGATGTTGTACAGAAATGCAAAGAGATGGGAGAAAAAGGGGAGTGGTAAAAGCAAACCTGTAAGTTACAATAGGAGATTCTAAGATCTTTGATTTATTCTTTCCCCATTCCTACAATAAAGACCCATTCAGCACCACCCTCTCTGCCCCAATTTAATCCTCAAGTCAGATTTAATACCAGTCTTCAACTTTACAAAAAATAATGCAGCAGTGACCTAAAAGGTATGTACTGTGTGGTGTAGACAGCAGACCTCCAAAGATAACTGAGATTAGGGAAGAGCTGGGGTCTCATGAAATTATGGGTAATCCTTCTTGGTCTTAGTGATCAAATACCTTCAGCTCTCACTCACCAAAAGAATAGTGCAGATGGATGTAAATAGAGTTCTAAAGACCACCCTGTTCATCTCAGTATAGGTAGTCAATGTTGTCTGCATTTGATGTCCACAGCCACAATGTAGCCTCTGACATCCTCAACTGCAGATGCCACCTACTTCTGCCCTACAGTACTGTTTTGTGTAGAGGATACTGCATTTAGAGAGCGCTAGGAAAGGCCTAGGTTTGAACCTCAATCCATGTAGTTCTTTCACAGGATCACAGTGAGGAAAGAGCTTTGTAAACTTTGAAGTGTCCTTTCGATTTCAGATATTATCAGAGTGCTCTCTTTCAAGTTTTCTTGAGCAGATGCCTTTTTATAGGCACTTTGAGGCCTATATGGTTATTAATACTATTTCACTGTTACGTGCCCTAACCCTCTTCCTATCTCTTCACCATGGCTTTAAAAAAAAAATCAAGTGAACTTCAAAGATGAGTCTAGATAAATCTCTGGTGGCTTGAGTAAATTCTGTAAAAAGAAAAGTACAGATATGTGTACAATGCACAGTTATAATGAAACACTAAGATACCGAAAAATCATTGCTCCCTCTTTCCATCTCCAGGGTCACTTTTATTCCATAACAAAGAATTGGAGAAAATATTTCCATTCTGTTTTAATGCTTTGAAAAATCTATTAAAATTACTGATTGGGCACTGGTAGATAACTCAGTATAACTATGAAAAAAAAAATCTCACTGTGCCTATAATCTGGGATTCAAGGCCTAGAACCTGAATTCAGTTCTGCTATAAGCTTGACACTGATTACAACAATGATTTTTAAAATTAAAAACTTAATAAAAGTAATTTTATTCTTTATAATATAAGAATTTCTTATGTTATATATATGTTATATTATAATATAATCTTATAATAAGAAATTAATGTAAAATTATTTGCAAAGAAAGTATCAGTTATCCTTTGAAATAAGTAAAATGACATTGATGACACTAATTTGCTTTCAGAGGGAGGCAGCAGAATTATGTCTAGCCTGGAGAAAAGAAGGCTTAAGGGGGATAGGATAATAACTGTCTTCAAGTACTTGCAAGTCTATCATGTGGAAAAGTGATTAATTGTTAAAAAGTTCATCTAGTCTAACCACCTCATTTTAAAGATGAAGAAACAGGCCTAAAGAGGTTATTTGGTTTGTGTTATACAGGTAGTGATACATGGCAGAAATGAGATTTATACACTGGTTCTTTGATTCCAAAAATCCAGTATCTTTAGTAGGGTCATGCTGGCTTACCATGATTATACAAAGGAAGATTTAGGTGTGATTTAAGGAAAAAAAAAACTTTTAATAATTTGTTTTTAAGAAAATAGTTCATGTATGGGCTGGATTAGAATGGTCTTTGTGGCCCCTTCTAATGCTGAGATTTGATGACTCTGAATAAAACCTGTCCTCCAGTTTAATGGACTCTTCCTGGAGTCACTGAGTTCTCTCTTCTCAAGCATCTTTAAACAAAGGTTGAGTGAACACTTACACATGTGGCCTAAGGAATTCTTGCTCTAGCAGGGATTTCAGAGAAAATGTGCTTGGAGAATATGTATATTATAAATACCATAAAAACTGGCAGAACATAGAATTTTTTATAGGCAGCATTCAAAAGTTTGTTGCATATAATTTAAAAGCTTAAATATTTTTGGTAGTGATAAGATGTGACAAGTTTAAAATTATGTAGGTTTTCACGTGTGTGTATATGGATACCTGTGTATATATTTACTATATACATACAGTGTGTGTGTGTGTGTGTGTGTGTGTGTGTGTGTGTGTGTGTGTGTGTCCCATGTAGTAGTGTTTGGTTCTAGCTTCTTTCTCCTTTTAGGAGGAGCAGCATTTTTCTAAGTAGCATAGCAAAAAGCTGTAGATTTATTTTTGTATGTTATACAAAATACTTCCCAAAACACAAAACAATCATTTCATTAAGCAAAGCTATCACAAGGTGCTATTCTAAAAATAAATTCATTTCAGATTCATGATTTGTGTGAGCTTTTTTCCCTCCTGTTTTATCTCATTTTTCTTAATATTTATAAAAATATTTGGTATCTTTAAGGTTTTTTCAACTTGGCAGCTAGATTATGAATGAGAAAGTTTTAAAATAAAAATAGTGCAAATATTATCAAGTGATGAATAAAAGAAATATAGCCAAGTTCCTTGAATAAAATGCCTGAACTACACTTTCTCATCATCTTATTAAAGTAATACTGTAGAAAAGCTTCCCGCCCCCGCCTCCTAGTCTTTTTATGTGACAGATTAAAATTCAGGCTGTCAATATGTTAAAAAAAAAAAAAAAAAGCAGGGTGGCTAGGTGGCGCAGTGAGTAGAGCACTGGCCCTGGAGTCAGAAGGACCTGAGTTCGTATCCGGCCCCAGACACTTAACTCACACACAAACAAAAACCTAGCTGTGTGACCTTGGGCAAGTTACTTAACTCCAACAGCCCTCCAAAAAGCAAAAAAAAAAAAAAAAAAAGGCAATTTAAATAGAGGTACATTTTCTTTTTTTGGGAAAGAAGCTCTGTTTCAGGATGAGTGGGTCAGAGAGACAGAGATGAGAGAGGTAGAGAGAGAGAGAGAGAGAGAGAGAGAGAGAGAGAGAGAGAGAGAGTGTGTGTGTGTGTGTGTGTGTGTGTCCCATAAGGATTAACACTGAATTTTAGCTCTGGTTTTGGGTCAGGAGGACTGGGTTCACACCCTCAGCTTTGCCATTTACTGCTAAGTGTAAGGCTGGGCAACTTCTCATGCCTTTGATTTCTTCATTTGTTGTTGTTGTTTTTGTTTTTTTTTTTGGAGGGCAATTGGGGTTAAGTAACTTGCCCAAGGTCACACGGCTAGGTTTTTGTTAGTGTGTGAGTTAAGTGTCTGAGGCCAGATCTCAACTCAG
This sequence comes from Gymnobelideus leadbeateri, assembly GCA_011680675.1. Lineage (NCBI taxonomy): Eukaryota > Metazoa > Chordata > Mammalia > Diprotodontia > Petauridae > Gymnobelideus > Gymnobelideus leadbeateri. Next base: position 60,480 of record WOXC01011715.1, read on the forward strand.
GTCCTTCTGACACCTAGCCGCCCCTTGATTTCTTCATTTGCAAAATTACCTCAATAGATCCTCCCGGCTCTAAATTTGTCATCTTATGGAAATTACATGACCTGAGAGTTGGAAAGGACCTCAACAGCCATCTAGTTCAATCCATACAAGAAAGGAAACCTCTCTACAACTATGACAGTACTAGGATGGGGGAAAAACACATCTGATGCTACACTAATTCTAACAAAAAGAACATGAAGTTGATTTGACATGACCTCTTGTTGATAAAGCCATACTGACTGCCTGTGATAACTACTTCCTTTTCTAGATCCTCACTAATGTCCTAATGATACATTAGAGAGTTTTGTCAGAGGCCTATTCCCTTCTCTAGTCATTTGGTATGTCTACCATTCTTCATATCTCTACCATTCTTCACCTTCTTTCAAATATATTGACAGTGTTTCAATAATCTTATCTGCCAGTACTTTAAATACCTTAGAATTTACATAGTTCATTTGGACTAGATGACTTGAACTCACAAACATTAACTGGGTACTATCTCCTTACCTTGGATTTCACTTCTATATTATTAGCTACTTTTCTTCTGAATTTCCTAATCCAAATACTATTTTCTCCTTGAAAGAAAACAGAAGGAGTAGCTCTGCCTTTTGCCCTCTGTTATTATGCTGGACATGCCTTTCATAGTGGCCCTATTCCTTATCTGATCTTCTTTTACTCTATTGCCATGATGAGCTCTTCTCTCCAGCCTCACTTAATATCCTTGCTCTAGCACTCCTGACACTATTCTTTGTGGGGGAAAAAATCCTATTTTTCCAATTACATGTAAAGACAGATTTTAACATTAAATTTGTTTTTATTTTGAGTTCCACATTTTCTTCCTCCCTTCCTCAACTCTTTCCTTCCTAAGACGCTAAGTAGTTTGGTATAGGTTATATGTGTACAATCATGTAAAACATATTTCCATATTAGTCATATTGTGAAAGAAGAAATAGACCAAAAGGGAAAAAAAAGACACAAAAAAAGAAGAAAGTGAAAATAGTATGTTCAATTTGCATTCAGACTCCATGAGTTCTTTCTATGGATGTAAATAGCATTTTTTCCTCATGAGTCCTTTGGAACTGTCTTAGCTCTTCTCAGCAATACAGTGATCTAAGTCATTCATAATTGATCATTGTACAAAATTGCTACTATTATGGACAATGTTCTCCTGGTTCTGCTCACTTCACTTTGCATCATCAGTTCATGTAAGTCTTTCACAAGATTCTTCTGAAATGTCTGCCTGTAATTTCTTATAGCATAACAGTATTCCATTACATTCATATACCACAATTTGTTCAGTCATTCTCCAATTCATGGGAATCCCCTCAATTTCTAATTCTTTACAACCACAAAAAGAGCTAATATAAATATTTTTGTACAAGTAGGTCCTTTCCCCTTTATTTTGATCTCTTTGGGATACATACCTAGTAGTGGTATTGCTGGGTCAAAGGGCATGCATAGTTTTATAGCCCTTTGGGCATAGTTTCAAATTGCTCTCCAGAAGAGTTGGATCAGTTCACAACTCCACCAACAGTGCATTAGCATCTCAATTTTCCCACATCTTCTCCAACATTTATCATTTTCCTCCTCTGTCATATTGGCCAATCTGATAAGTGTGAGGTGATACCTCAGAGTTTCGTTTCTCTAATCAATAGTGCATTTTTTCATATGACTATAAATAGTTTTGATTTCTTTATCTGAAAACTGCCTGTCCATTTCCATTGACCATTTATCAATTGGGGATGACTTGTATTCTTATAAATTTGATTCCTTTTTCTATGTACTTAAGAAATGAGGCATTATCAGAGACATCTGCTGTAAAAAATTGTTTCCCAGCTTTTTGCTTTCCTTCTAATCTTGGTTGCACTGCTTCTGTCTGTGCAAAACCTTTTTAATTTAACATAACCAAAATTATCCATTTTATATCTTATAATGCTATCTCTTGTTTGGTCATAGACTCTTCCCTTCTCCACAGATCAGTCAGGTAAACTACTTATTCCATGCTCTCCTAATCTGCTTATGCTATTACTCTTTATATCTAAAATATGTACTCATTTTGTCCCTATCTTGGCATACAATGGAAAATGTTGGTCTATACATAGTTTTTGTCATACTGTTTTTCAGTTTTCCCAGCAGTTTTTTGTCAAACAGTGAATTCTTGTCCCAGAAGCTGGGGTTTTAGGTTTATCAAACACATTACTACGGTCATTTACTACTATGTCTTGTGTACCTAATATATTCCACTGATCCATCACTCTATTTCTCAGCTAGTAACGTTTGAGATCTGTTACAGCTAGTCCTGACACTATTCTTAAAGGGCCATACCAAATTTTTGTTTTTGTCATAGAGAGAAATCTTATGTACACATTATTTTAAAATTATGTTGGATCACAAGTTACTAGCTTGCTGAAAAACCTAAAAATTCAGAAAATATTACCTGTCTGCCATGATGGAGCCCTGAATTGTGGTAAAAGAGTAGTTCCTGAAGAAGTGGCTGGAGTAGTTTGGGGTTCAATAGCAGACAGGAAATTCATCACTGAAGATTCTTTAGTATTAGTGCCAGCACTGTTCATATTAGTATCAAATATTCCAGAGAGACCTACATGTTAAAATAAAATATATTATAAAAATAAATATACATATTATTTCCACTCACATTTACAAAGACAAGTTCTTGAAGTTTACAATTAATTCGAAATAAGGAGGAATTAATCTGCCCACATCAGAAACTCAGCAGGTCAAAACTTCTGTGCTGATCAGGAGTGAGATCAGGCTTGGGAGTAGCTGCTATGCTTTGCAGCCTGGGCAAGATAGGGAGACCTGGTCTCAAAAACATACAAAAAAACCCCTATAGCTTCATTTCTCTAAATATTATGCAAATTTTAAAATCTAATAATTGTCTTTATTAGTCCATCAGTATGACAGAAAGTTTTCATTCTTATATTTACTCGAGTTTCCTTTCAGTATGATTCTTTTCATCCATATTCATAACTCAAAATATGTACAGCACTCCCTCCCACCCCCTTCTGAAATCTGGGGGGAGTCATGACAGAGTTGACAATAAAACTGTTACCAGTGGAATGATGTGTGGCAGCATATCCAGGAAGCTGATGAGAAGCGCCATAATTCTGTCTGTGAAGAAGATCCGTGTCAGATTGTGATGAATGTCCTCCTCCATAGTTTAAACTAGAGAATATTAAAAGTACAGACTAAAGATAACATGTCCCATACTACAAAAAGACAAAACTTAGGTAAGCCAAAAATCTTCAACCAATAATTTTAGTAACATTACTACAGATATAAATCAATGAAACAAAAGTTAGCTTCATGAAAATACACAAAGGCTCTCTGGTTTTCTCTCATAGAAGGGAGAAATGGAAATTCCTGGTAAGGAAACTTCCTCACCAAACAGGGAGTTAATTACCTGAAGCAGTCTAGAGTCAGACAAATTTGACCCTAATCTTCCTTACTCCAAAACCTAGGATTCTGTCTACTTTGTCATAATGAAAAAATGTTTCAATGACACAGGGAAAAAGGATTAAAAATGAAGTATGGTGTCTACGTTTAATATTTTCCTCAAGAGCTATCTTAATTGAGAAGCCAGATAATAAAATAAGGAACATGTTTCTGATTTAAGCTAGATAAAAAATTTCGACAAATGCCACCTTTAGAGTCTCAAAATCAGTTTTTAACAATAAAGCAAAATATTTTCACTTGTATATGCATGTATATGGAACAGACACAATTTTATAGACTTTTCTTTCAACTCTTAATTTTTCCAGCCCTGCCATTTTGGTTACATTCTAACAAACATTTATTAGTGGTAGGTACTTCAGGCACAAGAATTCACTCAAGTACTCTCAAAGGTTCTATAAATTATTATTTGCATAACTAAAAGAAATATTTAATTTAATAAAGTTTTCATTCAAAGCAAAAGTTTAAAAAAAAACCCACATTTTTGAAGGCCTCTCCTGAACTTTTAGAGGCCCCAGAAATTACCTTTTTTTCCCCTGATACACAATTATGTTGTTAAGCACAATATAAGTTCCTTGAGGACAGCAACTGTTTCACTTATTGTTTATCCCCAAGACCTGGCAAATTGCCATTCTAATGGAGTGGCAACATGTGAATAACAAGATCCCTAAAAGATAGAGAGGACAAACTGAAGGAAATATTAGAAGAGATGGTGCTAGAAGCTGAGGCAGCCAGGAAAGACCTGCAGAAGATGAGATTAGAAGTGAGTCTTGAGCCCAAACATAATAGACAAGGAAAGAATGCAGTATAGCCCAAAATCCCCTCTAAACTACTGCACAAAGGCCTAGAAAACACACTAAACCAAGTCCTGATAAGTAATACACAGAATATTCACAGTGAGTCATTTTTTCAGACCAGGTAAATAAAGGTCTAGCCAGGAAGTAAAAAAAAAAACAAAAAACAAACTTTTCATTAGGGACTGAGATGGGGCTTGGGGATATATACCAGGGCAATAAAGGGTTTGAGATCTAGTACAGAAGAGCCTATAACTAACTGTGCAGGGCACAGGAACAAACAGGTGCCAAATGGCATTCCTGTCAAACCCTAGAACGGAATTACAGATCCAGCATGGACTTGGGAAGGGACTTGTACCCTGACAGTCCAGGGCAGAACATTTGGGAGCCTAAAACTGTATACTGGGCAAAGAGCAGAAACAGAACATTAGTAAGCAGTCGCTGTGTGGCTCTGACCCTTGGATTTTAGATCCAGCCATCGGTCCAGTCTGAAGACTACAAATGAATAACCAGGTCAGAAGCTCAGGACCCAAGGGAGTCTACAATTCTGTCATTCTAAACCTGCAGAGACATCCAGCTAGTAGGCAGTATCTGAGGCCAGAGATAATCTAATGAAGATCCAACCAGGGGAAAGTCCATAGCATTGTTACCCAGACCCAAACTCAGGTCAGGAGTTTGCAAAACTCAAACACAGACAGCAGTGACTAAACAGCTTTAGGTACCTGAAAAGCTTACAGGTATGGCCAGCCTGAGCAGCTTAAGTTTACCATTATCCATAAATGTTACACTTCCTTGATTACAAACTCTGATATTCTCTGGTTAATAATAACCTCTTATTCCATCTTTTTCTAAACCCCCTCTTCCCCTTCATTGGATTTTTCCCCCCTCTTGGTATTTATTATTTATACCTATTATTTATTTTTAACATTGTTTTCTTTTTTATATGAGTTCTGTCTTATTTGATTGCCTCTGTGACTCTTGATATTGTTTCTGGGACAACACTTATTTCCTCCATTAGAATGTTAAATGTTTCATCCTTTTTTAGTCCCTTCTGATTCTTTTATGTTTGTATTTCGAAGTTTCTGCTTAACTCTCTTCTTTGCACCAATAATGTTTGTAAGTCCTCTCTTCCATTAAAGTTGCATTTTTTTCCCCTGTAGGTACGTTCAATTTTATAGAGTAATCCTTTGTCCTGAGCCTGTATCTTTTGCTTTTTAGAATATCATGTTCCATCTTCTGTTCCTTTATAGTGGTAGCTACTAAATCTTGTATGATTCTGACTGTGTCTCTTTAGCATTTGGATTCTTTCATTCTGGTTGCTTGTTGTATTTTTTTTTCTTTTTCTGGAAGCTCTGGATTTTGACTACAATGTTCTTGGGAGTTTTCATTTTGGGGTTTCTTTCAGGAAATTACCAGTGGATTTTTTTCTATTTTGTTTGCCCCGGGGGTCTAAGAAATCTGAGAAATTTTCTTTCATGATTTTTTTCTTTCAAGAGTTCTTGAGTGACATGACTGTGATGGAGTGCTATAAGAAAAGACTGGGAGGAGGGTGGTGTCAGGAAAATATGGCAAGACCTATATGAACTGGGAAAAAACAAAAGTGAAGTGAACAGAACCAGGTCGTTGTGCACAGTAACAAGCAATGTTGTAATGATGAGCTGTGAAATACTTGACTATCCTGATCAATACGGATATCCAAGGCAATTCCAAAGGACTCATGATGAAAAAATGTTCTCCACCTCCAAAGAGAGAAATGGTGAACTCTGAGTGAAAACTGAAGTAAAAATTTCTTTTATTTTTTTTTTTGCTTTTTAAAAAATATATGACAGATATGGAAATGTTTTGCATGATTTCGTATGTATAATTGACACACTGCTTGCCTTTTCATTGGGTGGAAGGAGGAAGAGAAGCAAGAAGTGGTAGTGCAGCCAAAGGAATAGAGCTGGAGATCATGAGGCATAAAGAAATATGAAGTTATAAAAGATTATGATCAGATAAAGGAATTTCAGAGTTCATGAATATTAAACACTCATGAGTAATAAGTGAAGCTGAAGGCCCAAAGATGATGGCAGGATTTGGGGTGGAAATCCTCACTAAGGAAAGAAGGAAAATATATTGGGGGTCAACAGATAATGGGCACTGGTATCTGAACTGGGTGATAAAAACAGCATAGTAAGAAACCTAAAGGAAAAACTGCTACAGTGAAAATGGTGGAAGGAAAATTTAGAAGTGGCAATGGGGAGAGCAATCTGGAATGGAATTAGGGGGCTTGGGCTGAAATAGATGAGACTATAGATAGCAAGTCTAACTAAGAAATGGGAAGTAAGAAATGGAGTTTCTAAAGGAAAAACTATCTTGGAGTGAGGAATGGAAACTTTCTTTACAGTTGTCCCAGAAAGACAGAAAAGAAAAAAAAAGGGAGAGACGAGCAAAGATAAATGCCAATTACTGGCAGTCCAATTAGGAGCTTTAAAAATTCTATTTGAAAGAAAAAGAAAAAATGAAGCTCAAATACCCAAATGACAGCGAGATCCCCCACAAAAATAGAGGGTAAGGAGAATCCCAGGCTAAATGAAGGTGAGTGAAAAGTCCCCAAGAGTTCTTCCCTTTGGAGAACAGAGCTCAGGTTGGATGTAGGAATAGGGAGGTATAGGAGAGGCAAAACTTATCACTTCACTCTCATTTAGAAAAAGAAGGCTAACTTATCTCCCAAGAAGGAATGGGTGACAAGGGAGGAAGGAAATGGATCTGAAATTTGAGGTCGTAACATTAGATGTTTCAAATATATATAAACAGTATTATTAATACTCTTTTGCCTATAATTGGGAGATAAGATGTGCAGGCATTGGGACACAAACATTCATCTTCCTCTAATGGAAAAGTTGATGGGGGTATGGGTGAAGGTATGGGAGAGAGAGGTTGGGTAGGGGAATAATGGGGGGAAAATGATTGTAACTCAAAATCTGGCGGAAATGAATGATGTAAAACAGAAGTTAATAAAATATTTGTTTAAAAATAAAAAAAAGAAGGCTAGACAACCTATTTGGTTAACATAATGAACATCTAACCTATGATTCATACTCATCAAATTCTCCAAGTCCAATGTACTGTACTTTCTGTTGTAGTAAATAGCCATGGTTCAATTCTGTTTTAGAGAAATTGATGAGATGTCAAGATCTAACTGTAACAGATCACAATGATAAATTTCCCAGAAAAGCCCTGTGGAAAGCTTATAATTCCAAGGATATAGCTATTCTGATCAAAACAATCAAAATTCATAGTGTGCCACCTGTAGACTTCAGAGATATAGTATGAGGTTTAAATTTTTTTAATTAATTTATTAGTTTAGTTTCAGTTAACAAGTTTCAATTGCATAGTTCCTTGATTTTCAAATTTCCTTTGCTTCCCTCCCCCCTCCCCACACGACAGCATATAGTCCAGTATATGATCTGCAAATGCATTCGTATTAGACATTATTCCAATTACAAAGGCGTATTGTACTAGGTGGGATGAAAGATGGTAAGGAAGAAATAAAACCAAACAATGAAAAGAACAAGATCATTTAGTTTGCTTCCATCAGGATTCAGGCTCAGTTCTTTCTAGTTATATCTCTGGATGGTGCATTTCTCACTTTCTTGAGTCTTTCGGGATTAACTTATATCACTGCATTGCTGAAAAGAGTCCAGTCTGTCATAGTTGGTCATCACAGATATGGTATGTCTGTGATTGTATACAGATTTCTTCTGATTCTACTCTTCTCGCTCAGCATCAGTTTGTATAAGTCTCTCCAGGTAATTATGAAATCCGTCACCTCTTCATTTCTTATAGCACAATAATATTCCATTACATTCATATACCACAACTTGTTTAGCCATTCCCCAATTGGTGGGCACCCCTTCAGTTTCCAATTCTTTGCAACCACAAAAAGGGCTGCTAAAAATATTTTTTGTACATATGGGTCTTCCTCCCACTTCTATGATCTCTTTGGGATATAACCCTAGAAGTGGTATGGCTGGGTCAAAGGGTATGAAATTATTTATAATCCTTTGGGCATAATTCCAGATTGCTCTCCAGAATGGCTGGATAAGTTCACAACTCCACCAGCAATGTATTAGTGTTCCAATTTGTCCACATCCTCTCCAGCATTTGTCACTTTCTTGTTTTGTCATCTTAGCCAATCTGACTGGAGGGATGTGGTATCTCAGAGTTGTTTTGATTTGCATTTCTCTAATTAATAGTGATTTAGAGCATTTATTCATATGCTTATAGATATCTTTAATTTCCTTCTCTGAAAATTTCCTGTTCATATCCTTTGACCACTTATCAATTGGGGAATGACTTGTATTCATATAGATTTGGCTCAATTCTCTATAAATTTTAGAGATAAGTCCTTTATCAGAGACACAAGTTGTAAAAATTCTTTCCCAATTTCCCACCTCCCTCTTGATCTTGGTTACATTGGCTTTGTTTGTACAGAAGCTTTTCAATTTAATGTAATCAGAATTATCCATTTTGCATTTTATAATGCTCTCTAATTCTTGTTTGGTCCTAAAATCTTCCCCTCTCCACAAATCTGTCAGGTAAACTATTCTTTGCTTTCCCAAATTGCTTACAGTATCATCCTTTACACCTAGATCATGCACCCATTTAGACTTGATTTTGGTATATGGTGTTAGATAATGATCTATGCCCAGTTTCTGCCATACTGTATTCCAGTTTTCCCAGCAGTTTTGTCAAATAGTGCATTCTTATCCCAAAAACTGGGGTCTTTGGGTTTATCGAACAATAGATTGCTATATTCATTAACTGCTGGGTCTCCTGCACCTAATCTATTCCATTGATCCACTACTCTACACCTCTGCCAGTACCAAGCAGTTTTGATGACTGCTGCTGTATAATACAGATTAAGATCTGGCATAGCTAGATGAGGTTTAAATTTAACCTTAACTTTTATTAAACTTTCACTTATGTCCAACTGAAGGGGAAGGAAAAAAATGAACCTTTTACCTTGATATACAATTAAAATAAATGAAAACCTTGCATAAAATAAAACCTATTTGTTAACACTTGTTTCATTAGCATAATACATCGAATAAAAGTGTATTTTGCTTGTGGTCAGATTCTTATCTATGGATTATAAAATCATCTACTATATTTGTATAAATAAGTGCCAAAAATCAGAACTGGGGAGCTAACCCATTAATCTATGAAACACTTTAGATGCCACTGCAATTAAGAAAATTCAAATCCTGGATTAGTTTGAATAATTATGTTTTCCATGTTGGCATGTCTTAGTTGCTTAATAATCTTTTTACTGCTTAAATCTTACTACTATAAACATTTAATCATGTACTCTATTATTCCCATTATCAAGGTAAGAATTACCATTGTCAGAATATAACTAAATTAGGTCAGAATGGGCTAGAGATAGATTAAGTAGCTATAAAAGCTTAATTGAGTTTAGGAAACACATTCATACAGCCCTTTAGAGTTTATAAAAGCATTTGCCCTACAACACCCAAATGAAGAAACTCAAAACTGCCATTGGACATATACCTGTTAAGTGTCAGAGTCAGGATTTAAACCTGGTCTCTCCTGACTCCCAAAGATCACCTAAATCAAACCAACAACTGCTTGCTTAGCAACCAAAACCAAAACAATACTACCAATCACACTAAAAGTAACTTAATATACCAGTCAAAGATATATGCCTCAAGCTCATTTTGATAACAACATCCTACAAAAGGTACTGGCATCTATCTACCATGGAGAAATAAAGCTCCTACAGTGGGCAATAATATATAAATAGGGAAAAGTTCAGAGATTGAGAAATTCAGTGAATTAATTTAAAATAAGAATATTAATTTGAATGCTTTCACTTTCAATAGTTCATGGATAAAGTACGTTTAGAAGCTACCTGTGTTTTAAATATTCACTTTGTGTGTTTCTCTTTATGTATGTATATGCATAAATGAGATTACCTGTAAATGAAAAGTGTCCAAAAACAAAAGAAAGGTATAAATAAAACAGAGACACTTTGCTTTTAGTAAATACCTTATTTTCTTTCTCCAAGTGCTTTCATATACAAAAGCCTTTCTGTATGTTAGTATCAGAAAAGGTGAGGATACAAATGATGACAGAAATACAGACTATAATTGAGGGAATGGGGAAGGGAAGAAAAAGTCAGAAAACAGGTTATATTAAATAAACCAAATCCATTAACTTTCTAAGAAAATACAGACATGGAGAAAAACATACCATATGCATCCCCAGACAACTCACATATTTAGTTAAAACTAAATAAAAATTAGCATCAAAGAAGGAAGCATAAAAGAGGGGAAGATGTATTAGAACTTCTTTCTGCTCCCTACCGGGGTCACTGCCAAGTTGCTAGCCACTAAAATAGCCACTAAAACACTTCACACCCCACTCCACAAAAGCTTAGAGATCACTTTTACTGGGACTGGTACAAATGTGGCACAGCAAGATGATACAATTTTCCTTTCTGGCTGTTTCAAATTTGGTGACAGAAAATTTGAACATAGGTGGAAATTTCTCAGCTAAAACAAGGTGCACTAACAATCTGGGGTTGGTAGTATTATTAAAAATAAGCAGATATCTGAGAGCATTTTATCCAATTCAGAGGTAGGACTTGAGAATTCTAAGAGACCTTAGTGGTCAACTAGTACAAACCCAAATGAAACAGGGATCCCCACTGTAGCATGCTTGAACACAGGTCTTTCTTTTTGCCAAAGCCAATTCTGTCTACTCTGCCACAGACTCTCTCCACGTACCCAGAAAATTATTACAAACTGTAAAGCATACAGATGTTAAGCTTAGAGAAAACTTAGGGAGAATATGGTAACTATCTTTAAGTCCCTGTGGAAGAGGCATGAAATCAAAGTAGAAGTTACAGAGGCAGATTTAGACTCAATGTAAGGGTTGGTCTATGAAGTCCCTGCTAACTCAAATTCTGTGAGCTCTCAAGTGGAATGTGCTACCTTGGGAGCTAATGAGTTCTAGTTCTCAATCTTTATTCAAAGACTTAATGACCACCTGTCTGATTTGATATAAAAGGAATTTTTGTTCAAGCACAATTAGGCTAAACAGTCAGTGGTCCCTTCCAATGCAGATTTTTGGAAATACTTCACTACAAAATACCACTCTGGCAGCAGATACATTTTTTTTTAAACAAATGCTTTATTAACTTGTTTTACATCATTCATTTCTGCCAGATTTTGAGTTACAATCATTTCCCCCCTGTTATTCCCCTACCCAACCTCCCAGAATAGCAGTCCCACAAGATATCGCTTCCTCCAATCTGCTCTCTCCCATACCCCCTTCAACTTTTCCACTAGAGGAAGGTGAATCTTTGTGTCCCAATGCCTTAATATCTTATCTCCCAATTATAAGCAAAAGAGTATTAATAATAGTATTTATATATATTTGAAACATTTAATGTTAAGACCTTGAATTTCAGATCCATTTCCTTCCTCCCTTGTCACCCATTCCCTCTGGGGAGATAAGTAATTCAGTATATGTTGTACATGTCTAGCTATGCAAAACATTACCATAGTAGATAAGGCTGCTTATAATTCCCTCCCACTCATCCCACCCCCCACCTGGTCCATTCCCTACATGATCCTGTCCCTCTTCTATAGTGGGTACTTCCAACCTCCCCTCCCCCCAAGGATGCCCTCCCATCCATCATCCCTCCTCTCATCCCCCTTCCCCCTATTCTCCTGCAGGGTGAAATATCCCATTTAGTATGTATGTCATTCTCTCCCTGAACCAAATTCAACGAGAATGTGGTTTTGCCTTTTTTGCCTTCCTATTCTCCCCCTCCCTTGCAACCACTTCCCCTTGCTTCTTCTACATGATTTAGTTTACCCTACCCTGTCTCTCCCCATCTCCTCTTGCCACTTTTCTCTCTCACCTCATAATTTCACCCCTTAGGTATCATCCCTTCCCAACAAATTCAACCTATGCCCTCTATCCATGTATAACTGTAACCATATACACACACATTCACATATGTATTCATATGACCACACACCCTTCTTCCATTATTTTCATAGTGAGAAAGATATCATCAGTCACAGTTATTGCTTTTCCATATAGGAATGTAAATAGTTCAACTTTGATAAGTTCCTTTTGATTTCTTTTCCCTGATTACCTTCTCAGGCATCTCTTCCTTCTTGTGTCTGGATGTCAAATTTTCTATTCAATTCTGGTTTTTTCCTCAAGAATGCTTGAAAGTCCTCTATTCCACTAAATGACCATATTTTCCCCTGAAACAAAATACTCAGTTTTGCTGGGTAGGTGACCCTTGGGTTCATTCCCAGCTCTTTTCCCCTCTGGAATATCATATTCCATGCCCTTCAATCCCTCAGTGTAGAAGCTGCCAGGTCCTGGGCTATTCTGATTGTGTTTCCACAATATTGAAATTGTTTCTTCCTGGCTGCTTGCAGTATTTTCTCCTTGATCTGGGGATTCTGCAACCTGGCTATAATATTCCTGGGAGTTTCCTTTTTGGGATCTTTTTCAGTAGGTGATCTGTGGATTCTTTCAACCTCTATTTTGGCCTCTGGATCTAAAACATCAGGGCAAGTTTCCTTGAGAATTTCTTGAAGGGTGATTTCTAGGTTCTTTCTTTGATCATGGCTTTCAGGTAGTCCAATAATTTTTAAATTGTCTCTCCTGGATCTATTTTCCAGGTCAGTGGTTTTTCCCATGAGATATTTCACATTGCCTTCTAATCTTTCGTTTGTTTGGATCTGCTTAACAGCATCTTGATTTCTCATAACGTCATTAGCTTCCATTTGCTCCAGTCTAACTCTGAAGGAATGAATCTCCTCAGTGAACTTTTGAGATTCTTTTTCCATCTGGCAAATTCGACTTTTTAAGGCATTCTTCTCCTCATTGCCCTTTGGGCCTCCTTTGCCATTTGAGTTAGTCTATTTTTTAAGGTGTTGTTTTCCTCAGTCAGGCTGTTGACCCTCATTTCATACTTTTCCTGCATCCTTCTCATTTCTCTTTCCAATTTTTCCTCCACTTCTCTTATTTGATTTTTAAAGTCCTTCTTAAGGTCCTCTATGGCCTGCAACCTGTTCATGTTTTCCCCTGGGGCTTTTGGAGCAGGACTTCTGACCTCACAGTCCTTTTCCCGCTCTATGCCCCCAAAATAGGAGTCTAGGGTTGCATTTTTCTGTTTCCTTTGCCTTGGCATGTTGCCACTTAATTACTTGACTTTTGGGCTTGTTGCCACACTATGGCTTTAAGGCCAGATAGAGGAATTTTCGTCCCGAATGTGTAGGGGACAACTTCCGTTTCTGGCAAGCTGTAAACCCACCCACGACTTCCACCCTAGATCACAATCCAGATCCAGGGAGGTTAAAGCAAGAGCGATTACCCCCCCAAGACTGATCGCTGGATCTCCCTACAATTAATTTGCAGGCCAGGAGCTGGAGCTGCCTCTGAAAACTACAAAATGGCGTGTGTCCTCAGCGGCTTCTAGCCCCCAGGGGAGGGAGCCGACGTATTCCCCAAATACTGGTCCCAAAGTCCATAGGACACTAACCTCTTATTTTGTCCTAGGCATGTCTATGATGATAATTCTGGAGTCGCCACAGCTGCTGGCGTTCTGGGGTCTCTCCAGCTGGGCTGCTGGCCCTGCTGCCCTGGGGCTAAAACCTCGGCTCATGGGGACCTGGGCTCGGCTAGGCTCCCTGCGCGCTGCCAGGTCCCAGACCGCTGTGCTGGTCCTTCCTGCAGGGCTGCTGGGCTGTCCTCAGCGGGAGGTTAGCTTCTCTGTGTCGTTCTGTGGGTGCTGGAGCTCCAGAAGTTGTTCAGATTCCCCTTTTACATAGTTTGGGGGGAGTCTGGGGGCAGAGTGGCTTGGATGAGCTGTTTCTACTCTGCCACCTTGGCTCCGCCCCCAGCAGATACATTTTTACAATAAAATGCTCTATTATTCCATTGTCAGACCATCAATTGAAGGTAAAATCTCAATTTTTACTTCTGCCAGATTAACTGATTCAATAAAGCAAAAGTAGGGAATCTCTAGCCCAGCAGCCAAATTCAGTCTTTGGCTTAACTTCATCAATCCTTCTGGTCAAGCATTCATAGTCAAGCAAGTGAAGACCTTATTTACACCTATAGTTGCAATAATACAGCATGTTTTAATTCGTTAGTGACAATATCCTAAAAGATCACAAGATGGAAAAATACAATGTACACTGCCATTCAGATCAGGACTAAATAAATACTTGCTGAATTCAGCGTGCCTTTATTAGTGGTGTCCTTCACACTTAAGTAAAGCCAATAAACATTTATTAAGTGCCGACTACATGCCAGGCATTGTGCTAAGAGCTAGGGATATAAAGAAAAGGGAAAAAATAGTTCCTCTCATCAAACAACTTATGTTCAAACAATCTATCTACAGGACAAATCGAAGACAATCTCAGTCGAGGAAGGCACCAGGATTAAGAAGAACTAGGAAAAGCTTCTTGTAGAAAGTGGGATTTAATCTGGGACTTGAAGAAAGCTAGGCAAGCTGTGAAGCAGAGATGAGAAGGAAGAGAATTCCAGGCATGAGCAACAGCCAATGAGAATTCAGGCAGGAGATGGGAGTGACCTGTGCTGAACAGCAAGGCCACTGTCACTGCAGTGAAAGGGGTGGGGGAGTCAGTAGGGTGCAAAAATACTGTAAGGGTATAAAGAGGTCAGGTTATATAGGGCTTTAAAAGCAAAACAGGATTTTATATTTTATTATGGAGGTGAGAAGGAACCACTGGATTGAATTGGGATGGGAAGAGGAGAAGTGTAAGTAACATAGACTTGAGTTTTACAAAGATCAATCCGACAGCTGAATGGAAATGAGGATGGCTTGGAGTAGGGAAATCTGTGGCAGGGAAAACTTCAAAAGCAGTCTACTTTGAAAATCTAGGCATGAGGGGATGAAGTTTTTGTACCAGGATGGTGGCAGTGATAAAGAAGGAAAAGTGTTCTATAAGAGAAATACTCTGAAGGTAAAATCAACAGGACTTGGCAACAGTTTGGATATGGTGGGGTAAGAGTAAGGCATTGAGGATGAGTGCTAGATTGTGAACTTGAGGGACTGAAAATATAGTGGTGCCCCTGACAGCAACAGGGAAGTGAAGAGGAGTCGTTTTGGGGGAAAATAATGGTTGCATTTAAGATGTTTATGGTATATTCAATTCGAGGTGTCCAATAAGCAGTCAGAGATAGGATTCTGTGCTGCCTTCTGTTCTCTTCTATGAACTTCTGAATGCCTATTGGCCTTTTTTTTTCCTGCTCAACCCCAAATTAAAAACAGAAAAAACCTGTAACCATGTAACCATTAAGCAAGGTCAAGCAAAACAAATGCACAAAGAGGTCCTGTACAAAAATATACATCTCATTCTGTACACTGTGTCCATTTCATGTCTGGCTCCTGTGCTTTATTACAGGTCCTCTGGAGTGGCTGGTCATTATGTTCATCAAGTGTTTTAAGTCTTTCAGAATTATATTTATTTACAATGTTGTCACTGTATAAATCAATCTCCTGATTTTGTCCACTTCACTCTACATGGCAAGGCAAGGTCAGAAGTATACAGTAAGTGTTTACTATGTGCCAGGCACTGTGTTATATGCTGGGGATACAGATACAAGGATAAAGAAAAACAGCTCCTCTCTTCAAAGGAGTTCACAGGCTAACAGTACTAGCTGATGGGTGAGGTGGCATAAAGAAGAGATACCCACAGGAAGCGATGCTGCTGAGATCTGGCAAATCAGAAGAAAAGCAGGAAGGACATTACAATGATCTGGTCTGGCCAAAATTGAGGAACTAACCATTGGAAGGATGTTTCAGGCTAAGAGAGCCCCAGGCACTGGGCAAAGTTCTACAGCTGAGATGAGGCACTAAGGTAGAACAAACTACCCAAGATTCTCTGAAATCATCCCTTTGCTATTTTTCACACTGCAATAATAATCTATTCACATTCATATATGAAAATTTTTTCAGCCATTCCTCAACTGACATGCAACCCCTTTAAGAGATTCTAATTATTTTCCCTCATCATCTCTCCTTCAGGATCAGGAAATTTGTTTTGCTGGAGATTATTTCCACTCTGGTATTCTTTCTTCTTAATCCCCTTCCCTATTTCCCTGTATTTTATATGTGGGAGCTGACCAAGTCTCTAACCTTCCTTTGCCTAAGTGCAATTAAAAGTGAAGTTCACCATATGACCTTGGGCAAGTCACTAACCCCCAATTGCCCTCCAAAAAGCAAAAAAAAGTGAAGTCCATCTCATGCTTCCTTCCCCCTGTCATGTTTTAATATACTTCTCATGTACCCTAACAATGAGAAATTCCAGAAAGTCTATTTCCCCCATCAGGTTCTACTCAGCTTTGAAGGTAAGTTATTCTTAGTTGTAAATCCTTATCGTTTGCCTTTTGGAGCACTGTATTCCAAGTTCTGCTCTTATTTTTAGCAGAAGCACTGGAGTCTTATGTGACCCTGATGGTGGTTCCTTGGTATTTGAACTCCTTTCTGGATATCTGCAGTATTTCTTTAATGCGGATGCTCTGGATTTGAACTATGACATTCCTGGAACTTTTCCTTTTGCAGTTTTTTTCAGGATTCTTCCCTACCTTTGTTTTGCCCTCTGACTGTAATAAATAGATATAGGCAGTTTTCATTTATGATTTTTTTTATAAAATTGTTCAGACTTTTTTTTTTTAAAATCATGGTTTACAAAGAGTCTAATGATTCTTAAATTCTTCTTCCTTGTTGACCTGTTTTCCAGGTCTGTTGTCTCTAATAAGGGTATCTTATATTTTTCCTCTTTTTTCCAATCTCTGATTGAATCATTGGTTTCTATGTGGTTTAGTTCTAATTTTCAGAGTCTTTTACTTGGGTGAGGCTCAGGACTTTCTTTTCTGGGCTATTTACTCTCCTCCTCATTCTTTTCTTGAGAGCTTTAATTTCTCTTCATTTGATCTCTTCTAGGTTTCCATACAGAATATATATATTTCAACATATAATGGAAAATTCATTTTTTCCTTTGAGTCTCTGCTTGAAGTTGTTATGAAATCACTCTTTCCTTCTAGGCTGGATTTTGGGGCATCTCTGATTCTTTTTAATCTATGTTGCTGTTCAGTCATTTCAATCATGTCTGACTCTTCATGGGGGTTTTCTTGGCAGAGATACCGGAGTGGTTTGCCATTTCCTTCTTCAGTTCATTTTACAGATTGGGAAACTGAGGCAAAGAGGGTTAAGTGATTTGACCAGGGTCATACAGACAGTGTCTGAAGCCAGATTTGAAATCAGGTCTTCCCAACTCCAAGGCCTAGCATTCTATCCACTGCACCAGCTAGCTGCCCCTTTTTGATGAATAATAAATCTTTATGTTGCTTACTGTCTACTCTAGTTACTCATCTTTCCAGCTCCTGAACTGGAAGCTCTGGGCTAAGGTCAGGCAGAGTCCCTTGCTGTACTTTTGGGTAGGTGGGTAGTACTTCTGTAGTAGTTGGCCTGAATCACCTTGGTGCTTGAATAAACCTCATGGATCTTTGAATTCCTGAGCACTAGATCTTTAGGGCTCTCTCAGAGTAGTGTTAAATGCCTTGGAATCTCAGGTTGAGGAGTCCTGGTCTGAGTGCAACCACAAATTGCTTCCAAGACCTTCTGCTATGGATATCTGACCACCCTTAGACCTTCTAAGGAGAGTCTCTGGTCCCACTGGAAGGCTATCTTCTTGTATGCTTGTCCTGGCTTTGCTTGCTGGGGGATCTCTTTCCTATTATGCATGGACTTTTGTCTCACTTTTTTTTTTTGTGAAGTTCTGAGAGGGAAGAAGTAATTTATTATTCTTTCTCTTTGTTTATTCTCTACAATGCTTAAAATCCTAAGAATAATTTTTTTAAAATCCTCTGAAACCTAAGAACAAATTAACTATTTATTAGAAAATCATTTAAAAATTTTAATGAAGTTTTATTATATTTAAAATGTTTCTTTGTGGGTATCTTATCCTACAGGATAATAAGGGGGTAGGGGATAAGAGGGGAGAGGATAGAAGGGAGGACAGATTAGGGGAGAGAGGGTAGTTAGAAGCAAACATTTTTGAAAAGGGAAATCGTCAAAGGAGAAAATAGAATAAGTGGGGGGTGGGATGGGATGGAGGGAAATACAGTTAGTCTTTCACAACATAACTACTATGGAAATGATATGTAACTACACATGTACAGCCTATACGGAATTGCTTATCTTCCCAGTGGGGGTGGGTGAGGAGGGAAGAAGGGAAAAAATCTGGAACCAAAGTTTTAAAATAAATGTTTAAAAGCTGGTTTTTTACATGCAACTGGGAAATAAGATATACAGGTACTGGGGTATAGAAAACCATCTTGCCCTACTAGAAAGTTAGGCGGGGTAAAGAGGGAGGATATAAGATAGAACAGATTGGGGGAAGGAGTTTTCAGTAGGTTTGCTGTTTTGGGGTGGGGTAGGGGAAAGATGGGGAGAAAAACTGTAACAAAATCTTTTGGAGATGAATGTTGAAAACTAAAAATAAATAAATTAAAAAAAAAGAAAATGTTTATTTGGTCATAAATAGACTACAAAGGTTAAGTAGGGGATATTCTGAAGAGATAAGAATCATAAAGTAACAAAAAGTCACATCCTCACAAATTTAAATACTCATCTTACCTATATTTTTCAAAACTAACAGGAATTTCTATTAAATAAATTAAGTGGAGGCTAACTAGAAAGGAAAAATAGCTAGAGGTAGTCTCCTAGACATGAAATCAGAAATGGGATGGAGTAACATAAGAAGAAGGTACAAAACTGTGTGTAACTAGCTTTGTTAACATTCAATTGAGGCCCAAAAATTCAAATTTTGCACACAATACTTTATTCATCCAGAGTAGATTGTCAAAAATTTACTATATTTTCATACTAATTCTACAAAACATTTCTTAATAATGTATCCTAATATATTCAGTGCTCCCTCATCTCAGGGTTAAAAGTTGTAATTAGTGATAGGTTACCACAATGAACTAAGGTTATTCCCCCCCTTTCCCCCCATACATTATCCTTCCCCTTCTTTTAAACCAATGTGTTGTCAAATTTATCTAACCCAATCAACACGAATTTATTGTGTCTCCAACGTTCTAGACATCATGCTAAAAATGGAAACCTCTCTTCCCTGGCCTCCATTCTCACTTTTACTCCAGCTTCTGATGAAGAGGTAGCCCTTCTGGTTTTTAAGGAGTCATACTTGAATGCTTAGAAAGAAGTCCTTCCTAATTCTCTCTCCTTCATTCTTTATCAGTTACCAAGTTTTATCTTTAGTAACTCTATGACATCTTTTTTTCAGATCTGTTCTCTCTTTCACATAATTACCACCCTAGTTCAAGCCCTCATCACCTTTTGCCTGACTATTGCAAAATCCTCCTAATTGCTATTCTTTACAGTCTACCCCCCACTGGTCTATCTATACAAAACTGCTCAATTGATATTTTCAAATACAGGGCTCCCCATGTCAATTCCCTACACAAAAGTCTTTAGTAGCTTCCAACAGCCTTTAAGATAAAATACAAACTATTCATTAAGGCCCTTAAAAGTCCTCTGCAATCTGGCTCTCACTTACCTTTAAGGCCTTGTTCCATATTACTACTCCCCCTCACTGTCGCTGTGTTCCAATCTAACTAGAACCCCACAAACAACTGAAGCCTTTCATTATAACTACTGAAGAATTACTGAATTAAGAAACTTTAAGAAACCTACATTAAAATTAACATGGATATTAACTACTTAGATAACTCTGGAGAAGCCATTTTTCATCATAATGCCAATTAAGAAATTTATAAGACACTTAAAATTTTTTCAAAGTGCTTCACATAGAATAGAATCTTATTTGAGCCTTACAACAGTACCCTGTTGGTATCATCCCCAGTATATAGGTAAGGAAACTGGGTTTCCTCAAATGACCTGCCTAAATGGAATTTGAAACCAGATTTCTCTTGACTCCTAGGTGAACACTCCAGCTACTATATGAACAAGAACAACAATTTTAAAGATTAGTGTGAAAAGCCAAGAAAAGCCCAGGTCTTCTGACTCCAACTCCAGCCCTTGATTTATCTAGTCTCTTGAGTGCCTAACAGAGCAGACACTTCATTTGTTGCCTTTAACTGGTTCTTTTAGGTGCTAGGACTCACAGGATGCAGCATCAGAGCTGACCTCACAGATGTTGGGGAACAAATCTCCTCATTTTACTTGTAAGGAAATGGAGGCCAAGAGAAAGAAAGGGACTTCTCCAAGATCACTCAAGTATTTAGAGGCTATCAGTGAAGCACTGCTTTATTCTGTAAAAAGGAAGCCAGATTGTCTGACAGGGATGAATTCAGCTATACTAAATTCTATTCTTACCTGTACCCTCCTAATAAATTTAACTGTTTTCACCAACTAAAAGATGGTGACTGCTTGATTGGGTGGGTCATCAAGCTGCAATATGGAAACTTTCTTTCTCTAATTTAGGGAACAAAAACTCATTCAAATGAAATATTTAGCAAAGTCTTAACCAGCCAGACATTAAGCTCAAAGCTCTGGCTCCTAATTCTAAGTATTGCAGAATAGGTTCTTAATGTTTGTCTTATCAAACATATGAAAAATATTGGATATTTTCTATAAAAGCATCATTTACTAGTGAATATCTTCAGATTCTAAAAATCTCGAAAGAATTAATTCCTTATTTAGTTTCTGTATACCTACACTCAGTCATTATGCTTTGCCAAAAGTTCTAATACTTTTTACAACAAACATGATGGACTTCAGGTCCCAGAACTAAATGACTAAATAAATTAGCTGGCTTCTTCAGTTTCTACTGAGCAAGGGAGATGACATAGAGAAAGGCCATATTTCCAACTCAGCAGAGTTGAAGAAGCTATACAAAGATTAATCCATCAGTTTCAAATACCACATAAGCAAATCTAGAGACTTTCAGCAGCCACCCAGACAAAATGCTTTCTTCTGTTGCTCCACTGGAAAGAAGTGAAGTATGATGGTGATGTGGCATATGCTTGGCTATATTCCTGATCACAAGAGCCACCAAAGCCTGGCCTGGGCACAATTCCAAAAGAGTGTTGCATTTTATCATATTTCCATTTCCTGGTCTTCACTTATTTGTATTATAGGCCCCACCTATTGAATAAATACACAGTTTTGTCAGCATTTTGCAGTTCTCCAAAGGATAGCACTAATATTTCTGTTGGATTCTTTTTAAAAGCAAGAAGTAATGTATATAAGTTTTTTTCAATCTACATTTTGAAGCAGTTTTACAGGACAAGCTATGATAGTACATTAATGATAATTGTCTATTGAATTCAAGTGCCTTCTATGTATAGGGCATTATTGCTGGCAATGAGGATATATATAAAGATAAACAGGAAAAATGGTCTGTATTCTCAAAGAATTTCTATTGTACAGTTAGGTGGTGCAGCGGATAGACAGAATGCTGGGCTGAAGTCAGGAAATCTGGCTTCAGACACTTACCAGCTGTGCGACCCTGGGCAAGTCATTTCAACCTGTCTGCCTCAGTTTCTTTATCTTTAAAATGAGAGGGAGAAGGAAATGGCAAACCACTCCAGTATCTTTGGCAAGAAAACCCCAAAAGGGGTCACAGAGTCAGACACAACTGAAACAAGGGTTCTTAACCTGGAGTCTTATGAACTTTTTGGAAAATGCTTTGGTTATATTCAAATATTATTTTAATATTTTATTACTTCTCTATGCTTTAATAGAATTATTTTCTTTGTAATTCTATGTACTTTATACATTTAAAAAAATTCTGAGGTTACACAGCCTTCAGCAGGCTGGCAAAGAAATCTATTACACAAAAAATGTTAAGAAAATCCTGCACTAAGGATATATGACATATACCCATAAGAAATTTTGGGGAAAAATTTTTTTGAAGCAGGAAAGAACACTAAAAACACTGGGGTGGTGGGAAACCATCAGAAAAGGCCTTGAATGAAGTAGGAACTGAACTCAGGGTTTTGAAGGAAATGAGGGATTCCAAAAGGCTGAGGTGAGGAAATATTGTACTACAGATACATGGAACAATCTGTGTGAGGTATAGAGGAAGGAGAGATGGGAATTTGCATCTTAGGGAGCAGCTCATAGGCCATTCCAGCTAAAAAACAGAGTACAGGAAATGGAGGAATATTAAATGTATGGAGAAGCAGTAGAAGCCACATTGTGGAGACTTAAAATGTTGGGCTAAGGAATATATTTTATACTAGAGGCAAAAAAAGAGTAGCATAGTCTGAGGCTATATTAATGAGGCAGCTATCAAAAGAATAAAATGTAAGAGATGAAAGAGACTACTAGAACAAGATTAACTAGAAAAACTCCCCTTCCCCTTTACCCACTCTCTCAACAGAGGACTCGGACCTGGTCTTATATTTTCCTGAGAAAAGAGGCCTTTCACTATGAGCTCCTTCTTTTCCCTTTTTCTACACTTAAACTCCTTGACATCTTTCCTCTTCTTTACTCATCTTTGACAGAGAGGTGGCCCTTTTCACCAAGACCAACCTCTCTCTATATCCTTGATCCCATAGCCTTCTCTAGCATGCTGCCCTCAAAATCTTCATCTCTACCTTCCTACTAGCTCCTTCCCTACTGTCTACAAAAACATTCAGGTTTCTCTACATCCTTAAAAACCAGCCCATTAGATTTATATGCTCAAGCTGTGCTCCTACAGCTTTCCTCTTGTTAAAACTCCTAGGAAAAACCTGCCTACTCTCACTGTTACCACTTCTCTCGACTTTCCATCTCCTTACGATCTGGTTTCTGACCTCATCACAAACTAAACTTGTCTCTCTAAGGTTAATCATGATCTCTTAAATCTGATGGTCTTTTCTCATTCTTATCCCGACTGGCCTCTCTGCAGCCACTTCTTCCTACTGGATGCTTTCTTGTGAATTTTCTTGACACTGTTCTCTTGCTTTTCCTACCTGCTGGACCACTCCTTCTCAGTCTTCTTTGTTGGACCATTATCCATATCATAATTCTTAATTTCAAGTACACCTTCAAGTACTTGGGCTCTCTCTTCTCTTTCTATGTTGTTTGTCCTTTGTTTTCAAAGAGAACCCATGACTTCATGGGTGATGTCTTGGCTTTTGAGTGAATTGGATTAAGTGAGGCAGATGTACACAACATCGTTAGCTTCACTCTCTCTTCCCAAGCGCAGCGGCAAGACTGTACGAAGTCAAAACGACTGGCGCCGGGATGCAGTGGATGACTGTAACAGTTGTCCTGGGACACCCCTCTCTTTTTATACTGCCTTGGTAACCTCCTTAGTACCCAGAGGTTTAATTATGTGTGTGCAGACAGCTGGGATCTTTATAGCTTATTCCAAGCTCCAGCTCTACATTACCAACTACTGTCTAGTAGCTATTTTGAACTACAAGTCCCAAGGGCATCTCAGAAGTCATTACCTCCCCTCCAAGGGTTTCTGGGGTATTCAGAGAGGACTAGCACCTCTGGTGTGAGGGCTTGTCAAGACCTTTTCAGGACTGCTCATTTACCTTTCATGGCTCAACTCTTACCTGTAGCTCCAAGAAGCATGTGCATCGGCCACACCACAGTAAAGCCCAACTAGGCAGATAGGCTAAACCAGAATGAGAGTAACCAAGAGGCCTCAACCCCTTTGGTTGAGTTGGGGTGGGGTGTCTACTCCAAGCATGTGAAGACTAGTGGAATAGGCAGATGAGAACAATGTGTTCCAAGGGCCATGAAGGCAGCTGGAGCAGGCGCTGTGGAGTGCTTAGAGCTTGGTCAGACATCAAAGATGCCAAGGTCATTCACTGCATTCAGGGTCATCACTTGTTGTCTTGACTTCTGTCTTGCCATTGGACTTAGATGACTCAGGAAGAGAGCGAGGCTAAGGACTTTGTGCAACTCTGCCTCACTTAAATCCAATTCACTTAAATGAAGACATCACCTGTGAGGTCAGAACCAATGACAACAAC
The DNA here is from genome assembly GCA_011680675.1 of Gymnobelideus leadbeateri. Taxonomy (NCBI): domain Eukaryota; kingdom Metazoa; phylum Chordata; class Mammalia; order Diprotodontia; family Petauridae; genus Gymnobelideus; species Gymnobelideus leadbeateri. The sequence goes on from WOXC01011715.1 coordinate 84,818, forward strand.
AATCTTCTCCCCCAAATGATTCCCCTCTTTGCCACACCCCAAACAATGTAAATCCAACTTAGCCTTCTTCTGAACTTCCTTCCCCAGTTCTGTGGAAGGAACCACCATCATAGCATTCATAATGCTGACACTGGCCTCAACACCTCATTCTCCCATACCCTGCATACATAAGTTATCAAGTCTTCTCAATTCTACTTCCATATCTCCTGAATCCATCCTCTTCTCTCAATTCAGCATAATCTTCTATTTAGCATCTTCCCTGTCTGAAACTTCTCTCTCCAATCCATACTCCACATGTTATGATTTTCAAGAATGGATCCAACCATTTCACCCTGCTCCTCAATAAATTCCAGTTCCTCTCTAATGCCTTTATAATGCAAACTCCTTTGTTTGGTATTTGAAGCATTTCACAATCAGTTTTCAAACTAGCCTTCCAGAATATTACACTTTAGTCTCTTTGATGAACTCTTCAGTCCCACCGACTCTCCCAGTTGTTGCATTAGTTGCCACTCTGTAATCACTCCCTCCTAACCTCCTCCTCTAAGAAACCCTTGTTTCTTTCAAAACTCAAGCTTCCTATGTGAGGCTTTTCCTGATTCCCCCAGTTCAATTCTCCTGCCCTCCCCAATTACTTTGCATTTATTTTGTTGATTGTGTGTGTGTACACACTGCCCCCCTTGGTGGAATGTAAGCTACTTAAGTCTCTGTATTCACCTACTGCCCAGCATAGTACCTGGAACATAGTAAGTAGGTGCTTAATTGATTGTTAATCTATTAATCAATCAATAAACATTTAGTAAGCACCTACTATATCCCAGGCTGTGCTAAACACTGGGCACCTAAAGAGGGACAAAGGACAATCCTTGTCTTCAAGGAGCTTACACCCTAATGGGGAAGATAAGATTCAAACAAATATATACAAAGCAAGCTATCTCTATACCAGATAAATTAGGAAATAACTAAAAAGAGAGAAAGCATAGGAATGAAGAGAGGTTAGGGATAGACAGCTTCCTATAGAAAGTAGGATTGCAAATGAGACTTAAAGGAAACCAGGGAGGTTAGCAGTCAGAGGAATCTGTAAGATAGAACATGTAAGAAAATCAAAAGATCAGGGTCATAGAAGCCAGAGGAAGAAAGCATCTCTAAATGGGGTAGTGGACCTACAGAGAAGGACAACAAGATGAGCAATGACAAAACTGCCATCATGGTTTTTTATTTTTGTTTTTTTGGGTGTCTTTCTGCTTTTTGGAGGGGGGAAGGCAGGGCAATTGGGGTTAAGTGACTTGCCCAGTGTTACACGGCTAGTAAGTGTTAAGTGTCTGAGGCTGCATTTGCACTCAGGTCCTCCTAACTCCAGGGCCATTGCTGTATTCACTGTGACACCTAGCTGTCCCCTGTGCCATGATGTTTAGAGGGTAAGAGATCATTAGCTACCTTAGAGAGAATAGTTTTAGTATGTGGTGGGGTTAGAAGCCATATTTGTATGGTGAAAGTAGACTATAAGATGACAACCATGACTATAAAATTCTTTTTAGGGGTTTGGCTATGAAAGTAAAGTGAAAGATAAACAGAACAGTTTGTAGGAATATCAGTCCAGGTTTTAAGGAGGAGGAAGTACTGACCACATTTAGGCAGCCAGGAAGAAGTAAGTGCATAAGGAGAGATTGAAGATTCAAGGAGAATGATCAAGGAGATAGACTCTGAGGGACAGCAGGGACAGTTTCTGCAAGCTCCCTTCTGGCTCCTGGTCCTGTGATCTAAGGAAAATGGCCACCAATCCTCAGACTAGAGCAGAGGAAAGAGTGGAGGTGGGAGGGGGATGCTGCAGGGAAAATTAGGATGATTCAGAGGAGCCCTGAGGTACTAACTAGGGAAGAACAAGGAGATCCTCACAGACCTAAAAGCTCTGTAGTGAAGAGGTGAGGGAGGGAAGAACAGCATGGCATGCCAGGCACTGTGGTAGGTGCTGGGGACACACAAACCAAGATTTAGACAATCCCAGATTGAAGGACTGCAAAGCAGTGAGCACTGAAGGTCTACCTGAGATTTAGCTAACAGATTGGTAGTAGGCCTAACTGATATCACAGAATGATTTCCTCCAACAGAATTCTTTATATGTAGAAGCAAAAAAGTCTGGTGGTAGGAGTGAACCAGGGCTGGTGTTTGGCAAGCCACAAACAGTCAGGACTAGGAGGCAAGGGCTGAGAATGGTATGCAGCCTAACTGGTCAATCATTGACCAGGTTAAGAATATGAGGCCATGAGAAAACAGCAACCAAACTAGAAAGAGGTTCTAGTGGAGAACAAAGATTAGTAGAAATGAAGCAAAGAAATGGTAGGATTAGTATTTCTAAAAAAATGAGCAATTTCAAAACCCAAGATCAAAGGAGTTCACAACTCTGCATGATAATGGGAGGTGAGGAAGCCAACATGGAAGTCAAGGGGCTTGAGAAAACATGAAGAAGTCAACACAGTGTCTGAAGGGAAAGAAGACAAAGAGTTGAAACAGAAAAGAAGCAAGAAGGGGCGGCTAGGTGGCGCAGTGAGTAAGAGCGCCGGCCTTGGAGTTGGGATGACCCGAGATCAAATCCGGCCTCAGAAAATGAGCACCCACACATAAATAATAATGACTAGCTGTGTAACCTTGAACAAGTTACTTAACCCCAATTGCTTTAAAAAGAAAAGAAAAGAAAAGAAAAGAAAAGAAAAGAAAAGAAAAGAAAAGAAAAGAAAAGAAAAGAAAAGAAAAGAAAAGAAAAGAAGCAAGGGAGCCACAGGCTGAACTCCTGGAGAAAGGGGAGAGTATGGCCAAAAGGATAGCAAATAACTAGATACCTAAAGGGGAGATGAGAACATGGACTATGGGGCTGGGTAGAGGCAAGAGTGCAGCTCAAGGTTTCAGGGGAAGAGGTTTTTGTATTGGGTTTTTGGTTTTGTTTTGTTTGGGGTTTGTTTCTTTTAGCAGACTGATTCACAAGAAGGGGAATAATTACTGACTCCAGTTGGATTATATAGGCAGCAACTGATAGAACAAGTAGATATAGACTGTCAATTAATATCTGATGTTTCCTTGCTTATTTTGAATAGATTAATACTATCAAAAGGTAAAATGAGAATTTTTTTTTAATTTTCACTACCTTCAATCCAACTCTTAAGTGGTTTATTTAAAATTCTGACACAGGCAATTTAAAGGGAAGATACTAAGAATATACTGAAGAAAGACAAATAAGAATACATTTAGATATTTTGTACAACAATGTTTCACTTAAACCAAATGGTCAAGAAAAAGATGTTTAACCAAAAGTTTTGCTGCAGATCTTTTGAAAATACCGATAAAATGTATTGAACTTAATTGTGCCTACTATGTGTCAAGTATTGTGTTTAGCACTGGGGATTGGAAAAAGATAATTCCTGCCCTCAAGGAGCTTACAATCTAATGGGGGAAGGCAACACGCAAAAGAAACTGCAAAAGGGACTAAGGTACAGAGAGTACATAATAGTGAAACAGAAGCCAAAAAGTACAACTAGATGGTATGAAGAGTTGCCAGAACTTAAGGACCTTCTTTAAGGAGAGACTTTGGGAGCAGTATTTTTTTTTTTTTTGCTCCTCTCTCCAGTCCTCAAACCTAAAGGACAGAGTCAATGCTCTGGATGCCCCAATTCAATGTCGGGGGCTACAATGTGGAAAGTACAAGAGACAAGATTAACACAGACAAGTAATGTCTGTGCTAATCTCTGGGCTTTCACTATAAATCACTAAAAGATCCCTGAGCTTGTTTTACTATCATTTGTCTATTCTAAAGTGCCATAAGGAAAAATTATTCTGGGCAATTTAAGTGCTGCTTACTTGTATTATAATTAACTTTCAAAACTATGGCTTCAAAAGATTTATAATACAACCTATAATTCATGGAGGCTTTTATCATATAAATTTATCACTAAAATTATTTACAATTCTGTTTTTAACACAATGGCTCCTAGAATGTTTTTTTTTTTAGATTATTGTAACATCTTCTACATGAAAATTTTAAATGGTTATGAAATAATGATATGACTAATGAGAATATATGACAAACATTTCCCCAATCTCAAGATGGACGAGGGACAACAGGTACAGAATGCTGCATGTACTTTTTTTGCTTAATCATTTTTCTTTTGTTAAAACTGAGAGTTTGGGACAGCTAGGTGGCACAGTGAATACTGGCCCTGAAGTCAGGAGGACCCGAGTTCAAATCACTCACTCACACACACACACACACACACACACACACACACACACACACACACATCTAGTCGTGTGACCTTGGGCAAGTCAACCCCAATTGCCCTACCTTCCCCCCTCCAAAAAGCAAAAAGCAAAAAACAAAAACAAAACAAAACTGAGAGTTCAACATTTTGGGAGGAGGGGATAGAATGGGAAATGATTAATATAAAAAGAAGTCTCAAAACTTAAAAAAAATATATAAACAACGCCATGGCTCAGAGTACAGAGAGACAGAATAATATCTTTTCAGATGAGTGGGGGGAAATCATACTCTTTAAATTCTTCTGATTACTTCCTCTTGATATATTTATCATTTATCTTCTTTATCTTACTGAATGTGTTTTGTTTATAGCCTCACTTTGTTAACTATTAAATACGTTCGGGAATATTTGGAGTTGAATGGCAGATATCGTGAAAGTTAGCCAATATAATAACATGTGATATTGGAAATATTTTGTGCCTAAGCCTTCAAACTGTATACAGGTGAGCTTGTTGCTGATCCTAGACCGATACTCCAAAAGAATGTAAGCTCCCCGAGGTTGATGATACTATTATTTTCATTCTTGTATTCTGACTGCCTAACATTGTACCTGGCTATGGCAGATACTTTAAGAACATCTGCTCAACTGAACCAAATCATGAAAAACCAAGACAGTTGTCTAAAAACAGAGGATGTCATGGCCTTTTCTGAAATTATGATCAAACTGGATACTGCAGATAGCTTCTCTGGACTTCAGCAACATTCACTGTAAAGCCCCTCATGAGATCCCCTTTGTAAACAAGGTAGAGAAATGACAATATAGCTCAGTAGATTTATAACCACCAGCTGAATTCTCATCCTCACAATCTAATGGGGAAGAAAAACACAAAGGAAGTTGAAAAGGGGGAGGGTACATGATAAGCTAGTGGAGTAGAAGCCAAGCAAGGCAGCTGGGTGGTAATGAAGAGTTGTCACAGCTTCAGGGTCCTCTTTAAATGGAGTCTTTGGGATTAATGGATTCACTAAATGGAGAGGGGGTTTCTAGTCTTGGCACTGGTCAATATTTTTATGAGGCCAATTTATTAATTGAAGTTATAGAAGACAGCTAATATGCTGAATGATAGAAGGCAGATCCAAAATGATCTCAAGAGGTTGATCTAGCTAACAGGATGACATTAAGGTCAGATTTGAGGGTTTTTAGCTGACAGCCCCCAAAAAGCCAATGAAGCATAATACCCAGAGCAAGGAAAAGTGAAAATAGCATTGTATTCTGCACTGGTCAAATCACATTTGGAATAATGTACTTAGATCTGAGGTGTTACATTTTAAGAGGCTTGCTGCCAAGGTGAAGTGTGTCTAGTCAGTCGATACAAATAAAGTGCCAGGCACTGTACTAAGCACTGGGGATAATTTCTTTTTTTAAAAGGCAAAAGTCAGTTCTTGTTCTCAAGGAGGTCAGAGTTTAATGGGGTAGACAACATGAAAACTAAGCACAAACAATATATGTAACAGGATAAATAGGAAATAATCAGAGGAGAGCAATAGGGATGGAAATCTAGAAACCATTTATCACATGAGGAACAGTTGAAGGAAATGAGCATGTTAGCTTGGAAAAAAGCACTTGGGGATGAATATGAGAGTATTCAAGTATCTCACAAAGATATATTTACTTCTATACTGTGTCAGGGATAGAATTAAGACCATCCTATGGAAGTTACAAGTTACATTTGGAGGTAAATATGTCCTACAAGAGATATTAAAAAATGAAATGAGTTATCCATCACTGGAGATATACAAGCTGAAACTAGACAACTATTTGTTGGAGGTGGTAAAGGGATACAGGTCTTGGAAAAGGGCTGGAAGAGCCTAGATATCCTCAGGTCCCTCACAGTACTAGGACTGAATGTCTATAAATTTATAAGACTCTCATTTATATAATGCTTTTAAGATTACTCACAACAATCCTGGGAAGTGACTATTTATATGTGATTTGCCAATGGTCCACAACTACAAACTGCTTAAGTCAGGATTCAAACTTAGGTCCACCATACCAGTTTGCTTCTCGAAATAAGTGTTCTTAAATCTGTTCAAATCTCACCTAATAAAAGTATATATTGATATTTTTGATAAATAAAATTTAGACAACTAAAATGTTATAAAGAAATACATAAAATGCTAACGCATTCAGTAAAATGTTGCAACAAAATGCAAAAGCATGCTAGTGAATTAAAATATTAAAAAACAAAACACCATGACCTTGTGAGAGGAGAAAGGAGATTGACTGGAGAAATGCTGTGAGGATAGAACTGATAGGAATGACAACTGACAACACATGAAGTGAGGGAGAGACAAGAGTGTGGTATGACTACTTAAGGGATTACTTTAGGCTCAAAGGAGAGAGGGAGATAACATATATAAAAATAAGCAAACTGGGTGCAAGAGAAAAGCACAAAAATCACAGAATTTGAGAGTTGGAAAAGCCCCCAGCAGTGATCTAGTCCAATCCTTTACACAACTGTGGGGGTTCTTAAGATCCATAAACTTATTTTCTAAAAGATATGCAGGCGATTCCATTTTATTATAAGCAGTTTCCTTTGCAATCTTATGAATTTTATTTCATGCCTTTAAAAAAAACATTCTGAGAAGCAATCTTTGACACATACACAAAAAAGAATACCTGTACTAAAGTAATCCTCAGGATAACACAATCAATAAGTGTGGCTGCCTAGCCCCTGCCTTATGATATCACAGGGGGAGTAACCTGCCATCTCTAGAGACAGCCCATTCCACTTGGGAACAGCTTGAATTGTTAAGAAAATTTCCTGATCTCAAGCCCAAAATGGTCTCTGCAATGCACCCCACCCACAACTGCTTTAGGTTCAGCCCCCTGGGGCCAACAGAGGTCATTAAAAACTTGAAGACAAATATCAACTCTCCCCCTTCTCCCAATTTTCTATTCTCCAGGCTAAGCATGCCCAGTTCCTTCAACCACACTTTCTATGATAGGAACTTATGGATACTCTCCAATTTATCACTGTCCTTAAGCAGGAACACCCAGAACTACACACAAGACTCCACGCAGGATCTCAGGAAGGCACGGTACAATGAGACTGGCCCTGATTTCTAGAAGCTATGCTTTTCATGCAAGGCTGCTACATCATGCTGCTGATGCACACTTAGTTTGCAGTCCCATTAAAATGTCTAGATTGTTTTAAGACAAACTGCTGTCGGACCATGCTTCCTCCACCTTGTACTTGTGAGACTGATTTTTGGAATGCAAGTAAATTTAATCACTATTAAGTAGAATATAATCCTACCAGACTCAGCCCCATGCTCTAGTCTATCAAGAAGTTTCGATCCTACCTTGTCACCTAGTACATTTGAATAAGCTTGACACAATTTTCTCACAGATCATAAGGATTCAGATCTGGAAAGGCCACTCACTAATCCACCCCTTCATTTTACAGATGAGAAAGAAGAGGCTCAGTCACTTGTCCCAAATCGCACAGGTGTTAACTGTCAGAGGTGGGAACTGAACCTAGGTTCTCTGACTCCAAATCCATTGCTTTTTTCACTTCATTACCCATTCTTCTCTCAAGCCTGGCCCCAAACTCTGGGTCTCTTATTTCAATAAGGTTCAGCCATAATACATAAGCATCTCTACTAAGACACCATGCTAAGTATCAGTAATGAAAAGAAAAAGCAAAAACAATCCCTACCCACAAAGAACTTACATTCTAATGGGGGGGGGGGCGCGGCAGGGAGGCAGGGAGGAAAGAGGAGGACACAGCACTTACATAGCACTATCCAAAGGACAGCTAGATGGTGCAATGGACAGAACACCAGACCTGGAGTCAGGAAGACCCATCTTCCCGAATTTAAATCTGATCTCAGACCTTTACTAGATGTGTGACCCTGGGTAAGTCACTTAATCCTGTTTGCCTTAGTTTCTTCTTCTATAAAATGAGCTGGAGAAGGAAATAGCAAACTGCTCCAGTATCTTTGCCAAAACCCCAAATGGGGTCATGAAGAGTTGGACACATCTGAACAATAACAAAAGGTTTGCAATGCACTTTATAGATTAACTCATTTGATTCTCATAACAATCCTGTGTGGCAAATGCTCATATTATCCTTATTTTATAGATGAGGAAACTAAGGCTAAGAGAGATTATGTGACTTGCCATGGGTCAAACAGCTGGTAAGTATAAATCAGAACCCATAAAATAAATATAGAGTAGATGGAAGGTTATCTTAGATGGGATAGCATTAACAGCTAGGGAGAGAAGGAAAGTCCCCCTGGAGAAAGGACTGAAGTTGGGTCTTAAAGGAAAAACAAGGACCTTTAAGAATAGGAGATTGGGATGGAAAGCATTTGAGAACTGAGGAACATCCAGGGCAAAGCCATAGGATTTTGTGGGTATGTTGAAGGCCATTTCATTTCCTACTTCCCAGACTCCCCCGCCCCACCACAACACACACACAGATCTGCCTATCACCTTGCAGCACATCCCCCATCTTCTCCAGTTCTGGGATTGGGTGAACCATGATCAATTCAACTCTGCCACTGTTCCCACTTGCAATTCCCAGTAAGTTTCTCCAGACCCCTACTCCCCATGCTTAGGGTCTCCCCCATTATAATGTAAAACTACTTGAGGGTAGAGAACTGGCTTTGTTTTTGTATCCTCAGGCTTAGCACATAATAAGCTCTTAATAAATCCTTTTTCATTCACTGAACCATGCTACTCCTCAGCTTTGGGGAGACCTTTTTCCTGGTTCTTCTACCAGTATGACCAGTACGTCATCTCCTGCTCAAAAACCATCTGGGAAGGATTAAAAAGGGAGGTAGCACCCGAGCTGAACCATGAAGGAACATAAGGACTGAAAAGGTAGAACTGAAGAGAGTCAGTTATGCCAGACTAATCTTATTTACTTTTTGGACAAGATTACTAAGCTGGTAGATCATGTGAATGCTGTAAATATAGTTTTCCTAGATTTGAGTAAAGTATTTTATGCCTTTGAGACTATTCTTAGAGAAAAGATGGAATGGTATGGGCAAGATGTTCTACAATTAGGAAGATCAGAAATTGTTTGAATAGCTCAACCTAAAGAATAGTCATTAATGGTTTAATTTCAATGTGGAATAATGTCTCTAGTAGAATGTTTCAGGGATTTTTCTATTTAATATTTATATCAATGACGGATAAAATTGAGGGAATATTTATAAGGACAGCTAGCACACTAGATAACAGGATGCAAAAAGAAACAAAATAAGCTAAAACACTGAGCCAAATAAAATTTAGTTGAACGTAGATTCATTTCAAGTCTTATACTTGTACGTAAAAAAAACTGACTTCACAAGTACATAATGGGAGAGGCATGGCTAGGTGACAGCCTTGTACTTGACCCTGGTGGAATGGCCTCACGGACTCCAGCACAGAAGACCCTTCAATCCTCTGTCTCTCAAAGTTTGTTCAATTCCATGTTCATTGTTCCCATGACCCTATCTCATCCTCTATCGTCCCCTTTTCCTTTTACTTTCCATCTTTCCCAGCATCGTTGTCTTTGCCAATGAGCCCTGTTTTCTTGTTATATGGCCAAGGTATCTGAGCTTCTGCTTCAGTATCTGACCTTCTAAAAACAGTCTGAATTAATTTCTTTAAGTATTGACTGATCTGTAGTTCTCAGGAGGAGGAGCCAAGATGGCAGAGTAGAAACAGCATTTCCAAGGTGCTCTGCCCCACATAACTTCCAAAAAATGTAAAAGGGGACTCTGAACAACTTCTGGAGCCCCAGCACCCACAGAACGACACAGAGAAGCTAACCTCCCGCTGAGGACAGCCCAGCAGCCCTGCAGGGAGCAGCCAGCGTAGCACTCTGAGAGTGGGCAGCACAGCATGCTGGGAACCAACAGCACAGCGCGGAGCCCAGGCCTGTGTCAGCCGCGGTTTTAGTCCCAGGGCGGCTGGGCCAGCAGCCGACTGGAGGGACCCCAGAACACCAGCAGCTGTGGCAATTCCAGAATTATCAGCACAGATATGCCTAGAACAAAGTGAGAGGTTAGTGCCCTATGGACTTTGGGACCAGTATTTGGGGAATGCGTCGGCTTCCTCCCCTGGGGGCAAGAAGCAGCTGAGAAGCTGCAGAACAGAAGCCATTTTGCAGTGTCAGTGGCAGCTCCAGATCCTGGTCTGCGAACTGTAGAGATATCCAGCAATCAGTCTGGGGGGTTAATCGCTTTTGCTTTAAACTGCCTGGATCTGGATTGTGGTCTGGGGGGGAAGTTTGGGGTGGGTATCCAATTTGCCAGAGTGGGTGGAGGCTTTACAGAGGCCACCCAACTGGCGGAAGTTGTGAAGACCCCATGTTTGGGCGGAAGCTCCCCTGTCTGGTGGTAGAGTCCTATTGTGGCAACAAGCCCAAAAATCAAGTAATTAAGTGGCAACATGCCTAGGCAAATGAAACAAAATAAACAGAAAAGTTCAACATTGGACTCCTATTGTAGGGGCAAAGAGGCTCAAAGCATAGAACAGGAGGAGGACTGTGAGGTCAGAACTCCTACACCAAAAGCCCCAAATGAACACACAAGCTGGCTACAGGCCATAGAGGACCTTAAGAAGCAGATAAGAGAAGTGGGGGAAAATTGGGAAGAGAAATGAAAAAGATGCAAGAAAAATATGAAATGACAGTCAACAGCCTGACTGAGGAAAATAACACCTTAAAAAATTGACTAACTCAAATGGCAAAAGAGGCTCAGAAAGGCAATGAGGAGAAGAATGCCTTAAAAAGTCGAATTTGCCAGATGGAAAAAGAATCTCAAAAGCTCACTGAGGAGATTCATTCCTTCAGAGTTAGACTGGAGCAAACGGAAGCTAGTGACTCTATGAGAAATCAAGATACTATTAAACAGATCCAAACAAATGAAAGAATAGAAGGCAATGTGAAATATCTCATGGGAAAAACCATTGACCTGGAAAACAGATCCAGGAGAGATAATTTAAAAATTATTGGACTACCTGAAAGCCATGATCAAAGAAAGAACCTAGAAATCATCCTTAAAGACATTCTCAAGGAAAATTGCCCTGATGTTTTAGACCCAGAGGGGGAAATAGAGGTTGAAAGAATCCACAGATCACCTCCTGAAAAAGATCCCAAAAAGAAAACTTCTAGGAATATTATAGCCAGGTTCCAGAACTCCCAGATCAAGGAGAAAATACTGCAAGCAGCCAGGAAGAATCAATTTCAATATTGTGGAAACACAATCAGAATAGCACAAGACCTGGCAGCTTCTACACTGAGGGATTGAAGGGCATGGAATACAATATTCCAGAGGGCAAAAGAGCTGGGAATGAACCCAAGGGTCACCTACCCAGCAAAACTGAGTATCTTGTTTCAGGGGAAAATATGGTCATTCAGTGGAATAGAGGACTTTCAAGCATTCTTGATGAAAAAACCAGAGCTGAACAGAAAATTTGACATTCAGATGCAAGAAGCAAGAGATGCTTGAGAAGGTAATCAAGGAAAAGAAATCAAAAGGCACTTATCAAAGTTGGACTATTTACATTCCTAGATGGAAAAACAATAACTGTGTTTGATGAAACCTTTCTCATTATGAAAATAATTGAAGAAGGGTACATGGCATACGTTCACAGATATACATGGATAGAGGGCACAAGTTGAATTTGATGGGAAGGGATGATTCTTTTTTTTTTTTTTTGGAGGGCAATTGGGGTTGGGTGACTTGCCCAGGTTCACGTGGCTGGGTTTTTGTTTGTGTGTTGGGTGTCTGGGGCCAGATCCGAGCTTGGGTCCTTCTGGCTCCGGGCCTGGTGCTCTGCTCACTGCGCCACTTAGCCGCCCCAAGGAAGGGATGATTCTTAAGGGGTGAAGTCAAGAGGTGAGAGAGGAAAGTGGCAAGAGGAGATGGAGAGAGACAGGGTAGGGTAAATTATCTCATGTAGAAGAGGCAAGGGGAAGTAGTTGCAGGGGAGGGAAAGAATAGGAAGGCAAAAAGGCAAAAGCATATTCTCATTGAAGTTGGCTCAAGGAGAGAATCACATACATACTAAATGGAATATCTTACCCTCACTCACTCTCCTGAGTAGGGGAAAGGAGGATGAGAGGGGAGATGATGGAGGGGAGGGCATCCTGAGGGGAGGGGAGGTTGTAAGTACCCACTATCAAAGAGGGACAGGATCAAAGTAGGGAATGGACCAGGTGGGAGGTGAGAGGGGTGGGAGGGAAATATAAGCAGTCTTTTACAACATATCTACTATGGTAATGTTTTGTATAGCTATACATGTACAACACATACTGAATTGCTTATCTTCCCAGAGGGAGTGGGTGACAAGGAAGGAAGGGAATGCATCTGAAAATTGAAGTTTTAAAATTAAATGTTTCATAAGATGTCCAGGCATTGGGGCTCAGAGATTCACCCTGCCCTAATGGCAAAGTCGAGGGGGATATGGGAGAAGATATGGGAGAGAGCAGATTGGATGAGGGGATATCTAGTGGGACTGCTATTCTGGGGTGGTGGGTAGGGAAAAATGGGGGAAAATGTAACTCATAATCTAGTGGAAATGAATGATGTAAACCAGAAGTTAATAAAGCATTTGTAAAAAAAAAAAAAAAAAAAACATTTTGGGGAGGCTAGGTGGTATAGTGAATAGAGTACTGACCCTGGAGTCAGGAGGACCTGAGTTCAAATCCAGCCTCAGACACTTAACACACTTACTAGCTATGTGACCTTGGGCAAATCATTTAACCCCAATTGCCCTCCAAAAAGTAAAAAAAAAAAAATGTTTTTTTTTTGTTTGTTTGTTTTTTAAAGCAATTGGGGTTAAGTAACTTGCTCAAGGTTACAGGGCTAGTCATTATTTATGCATGGGTGCTCGTTTTTTGAGGCCACATCTGATCTCGGGTCATCCCAACTCTGAGGTCGGCGCTCTTACTCACTGGCACCTAGCCGCCCCTTTAGGGCAATTGGGGTTAAGTAACTTGCCCAAGGTTACAGGGCTAGGTTTTTGTTTGTATGGATTAAGTGTTGGAGGCCGGCTCCAAACTCAGGTCCTTCTGATTCCGGGGCTGGCGCTCTATTCACTGTGCCACCTAGCCGCCCCTAAAATGCTTTTTTTTTTTTTTTTAAAAAAGGCCAAACAGATTTGCTATAGCTCTCTTTCCAGGAGTGTCTTTTAATTTCATGGCTGCAGTCACATCTGTAACCATCTTTGAGTCCAAGAACATAAAATCCGACAATGCTTCAATTTCTTCTCCCTCTATTTGCCAGGAAGTAATGGGACCAGTAGCTAAGATCTTAGGTTTGGTTTGGTTTTTGGTAAGTTTCCAGTCAGCTTTTATATTTTTCTCTTTCACCTGCATCAAAATGCTTCTTTATTCTTTTTCACTTTCTGCCATCAGAGTGGGATCAGTTGCATATCTGAGACTGCTGAAATTTCTCTGGGTAACCTTAATTCTGGCTTTTGATTTGTACAGCTTAGCATTTTACATGATGTGCTCTGTATGTAAGTTAAATAAGGTGACAATATACAGCCTTGTCGTACTCCTTTCCCAATCTTAAATAAATCAGTTGTTTCATCTTCAGTTCTAACTGTGCTTCTTGGCCCACATACAGGCTCCATGAGACAAGAAAGATGATCTGGTACTCCACCTCTTTGAGGACTTGCTACATTTTGTGGTGATCCACGCAGTCAAAGTATAGTCAATGAAGCAGAAGTAGATTTTTGGGGGGACTCCCTTGCTTTCTCCATAATCCAGATAATGTTGTCAATTTGGTCCCTAGTTCCTCTGCCTCTTCAAAAACCAGCCAGCTCCTCTGACAATTCTTGGTTCACATATTGCTGAAGCCTAGCTTGCAGAATGTTAAGCATAACCTTGCTGGTGTATGAAATGAGCATAACTGTTCAGTAAACTGATCTTTTCCAATCCAGTGGTCACTGCTGATGTTTTTAAATTTTTACTTATTTACTGTTGAATTTTTCAATTTTGCTGGCATATTGAGTGCATTCAATTTTAGGAGTCACAATTTAAGAAAAGTGTTAATGAGCTAAAGAGTGTCAAGAAGAAGGCAACTAGTATGATTAAGGACCTCAAATTCATGACATATGAGATTCTGCTGGGGAGGTGAGTGGGAGAAGGGAGGAATGGGGGGGAGGCAGGGCGGGCAGAAGAACAACACAGAAAAGAGATGTTTAACCTAGGTAAGAGATTTAAGTGCAATATGAGTGCTGACCTCATATAATTTAGGACCTGTCACGTGAAAGAGAATAGATTTGTTCTTCTTGGTCCTATGGAGCAGAACCAGGAAAAGTGGGCAGAAGTTGCCAATAAAGAAATTTAGGTTTAATGAAAACAAACAATTTCTAAGGAGGAGAGCTTTCCAAAAGTAGAATGGGCTGTTTGGTATTCCTTTTCAAGTCTGGATGCCTACATATTGGGTATTTTGCAGAAGCAGGTTCTTGTTCAGGTAGGAGTTTGAATTGATGGCCACTGAAGTCCCCTACTAATTGCTCTGAAATTCCAGTTTGGCTGGAAAGAATAACAAAGGGAAGCAATATGAAATTAAACTGTATAAGTAGTATGGTACAGGCTGCGGAAGGCCTTAAATGCCAGGTTGAGGAGTTTATTTTTTATTCTAGAGGTAACAGAAAATCACTGAAAGTTTGTGAGCAGAGGGAGGAGTAACATTGCTGGACACCTGCAGGAGGAGCAGAGGTGTTAAACATGTCCCTAGTTGCAACACTCCCCAGTGTACATGAACCAGATTAAAATATAACTGGGAAATATTTAACAACAACAACAAAACCAACCCACAGGAAAACATAGATAATATTACATTTTAAAACTAAGTCAATATGCTGCCACAGGGATCCTTATGGACAGACTGTTTCTATCTGGATTTGACACCAGTGGTGCAAAGAAGAGACTGGAGAAAGCTGAGAGAAGAAGGGAGATCTTTCTATTAAAATAATCTAGGCAAGTGGCAATAAAGGCTTCAACTAGGGTAGTGGCAAAAAGGAGCCAAATACAATATTATAGGGGGAGAATTGACATGACTTGCTACTGATTGTATTTGTAGGGAAGCCAAGGGACGGAGAAAGTATTGAAGTTGGTCAACTGAATAGTACCCTAAAAGGAAAGAGGGAAATGTGGAAGACATGGGGGGGCGGGGGGCAGTGTGTCTGAACATGTTGAATCTCAATTAAAATGCTAAGAAACAAGCCCCTGAATAATGATTATACAGTGGAATCAGTGCTGCATTAGAAAGAACTTTAAATGATAAAACTGATAGGGTAACTACAGATTCAAATTTGTCTTAAAATATTTCAAATAATTAAATATGACATAGCTGTTTCATGTACTACAGAAGTAATTCATAATAAAGGCAGAATAAAAGGAAACATGAACTTTGGAAACAGGCTAAGTCCTAAAGCAATGAAACATTATCAAGAAAAATACCGTTTATAACATTTCATACACAAACTTTGACAAACAATGTCAAATTCCAGGTTTTAGTCCCATGGTCCAAGAGATGCCAACAAGTGGCATAACCACACAGTCAGGAATTCCCATATCCCATGGCCAGGTGTATGTGTATATATGCCTATAGAAACACCCCCCAAACACACATAATGTGACTACATCAGCTGTTACAACTAGTTACATTAAGTTATTAGAATTAGCTGTAAGTTTGCCTTTGAGTATAGCATAAGAAGAAAAGGTCCCTTAGTTTGTATTTATATGTGAAAGCAAATCAGGATAATTACAAATCTCCAGTTCACGAGTTTTCTGAATGAGTTTCAACTGAAGGAGGGAGAGAAAAGATGTAAGTGGAGCATAAGAGCTAACTTCCTATTATTTAGGAGTTGTCATGTGAAAGAGAAAATAGTAATTATACACATACACATGTATACAAACACATATACATATATGTATATAGCTATATATGTCTGTATACATATATATCAGATATATGTATCTACACACAAAGAGATAGGCCAAAGCTTTCTTTACCTCTTATGTCATATTCAAATTAAAGGTAAATCTTACAACTAATTCTAACAAGTAGTTTAAGAAGAAAATATTATTTTACTTCAGGCTGAAGCACTGAAAATATTACAAAATACATCAAAGAAACTAACCAACAAACCCCATCTCTAGCACTTAGAACTCTCTGTCCGATAAATCTCCACTCTTGGTAATGGCTCACACTTTTGATCTGGTTGCAATTCAATACTTTGCCTTTATGTCTCTGGTCTTTCTTACACATTTTAATACCTATTTAAGTTAAGTACTACCTACCTTACATGAGTTCTATTTATCTAATAGCATCAAAATGAGAAGTGTTAAACAATCTAGCCAAAAAAAAGAGTTTAACCTTAGGCTACAATAACTAAGTACAGTGTTCAGAACAAGCAATAATAAACCCACTAAATTCTGCCCTGGTCAAATCACACCATGAATATATCACTATATAGTGATATATTCTATATATATTCTTTGTGTCATATCTTAAGAGGGTTACTGACAAACTAAAATGCACCCAAAGGAGGGTGACCAGGATATTAGGAGATACAGACACCTTGTCATTTAAAGAACAAGAAAAGAAGGGGGGGCTACGTGGCACAATGAGTAGAGTGTTGGCCCTGGAATCAGAAGGACCTGAGTTCGGATCCAGCCTCAGACACTTAATGAACACACAAACAAAAACCTAGCTGTGTGACCTTGGGCAAGTTACTTAACCCCAATTGCCCTCCCCCCCCCCCCCAAAAAAGCAAATAAATGGAGTATTTTATCCTGCAAAGCAAAAGATATAAAGGGATGTGTTACTTGAAGACAACTAAATGAAATAATCAAGTCAAAGAAGAATTTTTAAATATTACTCCAAAAGGCAGAATTAAGACTAATACCTATTGGTCAAGGGGAGACAGATTGTGAGTCAGAAAAAGAAAAAAAGAAATCTTTTTTAACAAATGAGAGCTGTTAAAAATTAAATAGGCTGTTTTCTTTAGCAGTAGAGTCTCTGTGTTGTCAAGGATATCAAAGTGAGTACTTTGTAAATTGGGTAGGAGGTTAGGATAAATGACCTCTATGGTCCATTCTGAATCTAATATTATATGATTCTGATAAATGAGTGGTTAAGGCTCCTCCTAATACTTTCCATCTATCTGGCCACATCACACTTACATTGAAAGCACACTTACTTTTCTGCCAGCACATGTGAGATTCTTACTGTTGCCCTGGAAGGAAGATGTAAGTACATGCCACTGTGGCAAGGCCTAAGTTAGCCCAAGATTATGGAAATTAGAGTGAGTTGGCATGTGTGAAAGCAACCACTCATTAGTAAAGCAGTTGTCTAGTTAAAAAGATTATATGAAAACTGATCAACAAAGTTATGTCAAATATCTAGCTTTCAATCTTGTTATCTGTCACTTCTAAATAACAAAATTAGGCTTTTACAAGAATGCAGACAGTTTCTTCTATGGACACTCAGCATTTTCTCATTAAGAACAGGAAATAAAGGGGGTGGCTAGGTGGCCCAATGAACTGAGCACCGGCCCTGGAGTCAGGAGGACCTGAGTTCAAATACGGCCTCAGACACTTAACACAAAAAAACTAGCCCTGTGACTTTGGGCAAGTCACTTAACCCCAACTGCCCTACCTTCCCCCCTCTACAAAGCAAAAAAAAAAAAAGAAAATAAAATAGGAAATAAAACTTGAAATATCACTGCACATTTTCTGAACTTTCCCATTTCTTGGGGCAGACAGGCAATTTGGCACAGGTTCATAGAGTCAAGCTAACTCCAAAACTTAGAGAAATCTTATCATTAAAAGAAAAAAAAATGAATAAGGATCAAGATGGGTACAAGAAACATCCAAAAAGAAAGATGACTCCTTCTACTGATGCATATCAGTACTTTCCACTGCAGTCTTCTAGTCTCTATTAACTAGTCTCCTAGAGAAGACATTCTTAAACTCTCTCCACTAAAGACCCCTTTTCGACTTTCAGCACCTTTTGCTGGCATTGCCAGCCTGAGGGCACGTGCAGTATAAAGTGGATACTTTGTGTTCAGAACCAAGGCTGCAGTGGAGTTACCAGATGCAATACAGTTGCCAGAAACATCTTGGATTCATCGCTCATTTGATTTTTAATTAATTTTTGGTCGGTGTGTATTCAGAAACCTTTTACTGTTGCCAAAATTTTCTTGATCCACAGTTTAGGAAGCACTGTCCTAAAGCTTCCCCTAGAAGCTCACAGCCAGGCTGTGTCAGAGGTGAAGTGCAGGCTTCCTGGAGATGAGGTCTGCTCTCTGTCTCCTCTGGCACAGTTGCCTCTGGGCGAAGGGAAAAATAAAGCTGCTAGCTCAAATGAGTACAAGTGTGCCTCACATGAGAACTGTTATTCCAAATTCTTCAAATCACATTTTTGAAACTCTTTCCAACGGCTTCTGGAACGTTTCTCTTCCCACCTAAGTCTTCCTGCAGAGTTCTCTGCTAGCAACATCACTTTCTTCTCCTACTGACTCCATTGTGAGGGTAATCCCTAAAGTTCTTAACTGAGGATTTCAGGAACTCTAAAAACTTGAATGGGAAAAAATCAAATTATTTGTTTCAAGACGGTAAGTTTCCTTTGTATTTGATTTCATGCATCTAAACATACTATTCTGAGAAGGGGACATGGGATTCACCAGACTGCTAACGGGATCCAAGAGACAAAAAAGGTTAAGAATCCTTATTCTAAAGGGTAGTCCTTGTAGCCCTATGGCTCTTTTCTCTTTACAGACTCTTTCTTGAAGATCTTATCTACTTTCACTGATTTGACAATATCACAGTTAACAAAAATAACTGCCAAATTTATACATCTCCTGAATATCAGTTTCAAGTTCTAAAGTTCTAGTAAATATACTACCACCTCAAATTCAATAAATCAAGGCAAATTCTTCATCTTCTCTGCCTAATTAGTAAACATTCAGGAAAATCCATTATCAGGCCAGGTCTAAAAAAAGTCAGCAAATAATGCTCTACTTACTAATTGGGGGTTTGCTTTCCACAGTAATTCAGATTTTAACTTTAAAAACCGAATATAATTATAATATTGAAAGCTGGCATTATTTCTTTTTTGTCTACCCCAGTGCCTAATACACAGTAGGTACTTAATATTTGCTAAAATAACCTCTATCTCTCTAAGAGAATATCCTAATATAATACTGTTTTGTATTAGTTTCATGAACAGTCATTAAATATTTATTATGTGCCAGGCACTGTGCTAAACTCTAGGGACACAAAGAGTCCCTGCCCTTGAAAAGCTCACAATCTAATGGAAAAGACAACAAGTAAACAAATATTTACAAGCAAGCTATATACAGGATAAACAGAAAATAATTAACAGGGGAAGGAATTAAAATTAAGAGGGCTTCTTGCAAAAGGCAGGTTTTTAGCTGGGACTTAAGAGAAGCAAGGTAAGCCAGGAGGCAGAAATGAAGAAGAATAGAATTCCAGGTATTAGGAACAGCCAGAGAAAATGCCCAGACTCAAGAGATGGAGAAACATAGTATGAAGGAAATAGCACACTCCCTCCCACAAAAAAAGACTAGACGAGAGGCAGGACTGAACATTTCTTACAAGTCTGATAATTTTTTAGAACTGTAAAGCTTAAAATACTTAACGACTAAGTCAAAGTTAACTTGATTGCTTCCTCTAAGTATATGATGAGAAAACTCTTTTCTACCCTAACTTCAAATCATCCTGGATCTTGGCCTATGCAAGTTCCTAGTACTGAAGATTAGGAAGGACAAATGAGTGACACCTGAACTCCTAATCAGTAAGATTTTCAGGCAAAAGGATAAAAAAGTCTTTTTACAATTAAGTTTTTAGCTATCTAGGGCAAAAATAGCCTACACTTTGAGTGCCAACTGATCACCTAATGTTTCCTCTTAGCTATTTCAAAGAGAATACAGTGTAACACCAAGCTTAATAACATGGTGAGTTGCTTTGACCAGAACAAATATCCCTTGTTGGCCAACCTTTTGGAGATGGGTCTCCTGGAATTTAGAAAGGCTGGTCCACGGATGACAGCTGGGCCTGCACTCAAAGCCTCTCCAGGCTGGTTAGGACCACTCGAGCTTGCACTCTGTGGATATAAATTTCAAGACCCCAGGGTCACTGTAACATCCCAGTAAAGCAGAGATGAGCTTTCAGTGCCATGTCACCTACTGTTGCTTTTTAAAAATTAACACATGTGATACCCAGGATGTTTCCCAAATTTAGTTGCCCCAAATATGAGATTCAGATTAAAGAAAGAATTGCTTAAAAACCTCATATCCATATAAAAATAAATATACACAAGACTACAATCAATCCTTGAATTCATGAAAACCACAGTGAGATATGACACAAGTTCATTTTATAACTCACCTAAAATTCTTGTAAATATAAAACAGCTGAGGCACAAATTCTGGCCAGGTAACCCTCATAATATCTGTGCATGTGGAAAGGAGCCTCATAACAAGTCAATAAGAAACAAGAAACCAAAGAATTATTCACTGATTTAGTGATTCAAAGTTAGTACTTAGCAAAATGTTTCTAATTATGTACAATCTATTATCACCTTGACACTTCTAAAACCAGTTGGATCTAGAATTAAAGAGCCTTCAGTTCAAATCCTTTCCTTGATGCTTTCTATCTATGTGATCTCTACTATTTATAGGGTGCTGAATATTGCTTGGGAAAGTATGAAATTGTGCTGCCCGAGTCTCATAAAAATTTATGGAATATAATCTCAATAGGGCCTAAATTGCAGAAGGGTAATCTCTCACTCACCCCAAAGGCTATTCATCCCTCCTCAAGCTTTTAAGGTCATTACCTTCTGTATCCCCTCAGGGAAGGATCTCCTCTCATATATACTTCACTGAAAAAAAAACAAACAAGTTTTTCACCAAGAGTTCCCCTCTTCTTTCTTCCTCACTTCACATCACTCAAACATGTTCCTCTACTATGTTCTCCTTCACCTCTGTCTCTAAGAGATGGACCCTCTCCTTGTCAAGGCAAACTCCTATACACACACCCTTGATCCCATCCTATCTTTTCTCTTGCAGATGTCCTATTTTCCCTGCTCTTTCACTAATCTTCAATTTCTCCCTCCTTATCCACTGGTTCTTTCCCTATTACCTACATACACACTCATGTCTCCTCCATTTCTAAAAAAAACCCTCACTTGACCCCACCATTTCTGCTAGTTATCCTCTTTGCAACTACATTTGAGAAAACTCTACTGCCTTCACTTCTACTCCATGAACCTCTTCATTCAACTGTAACTGCTTCTTCTATAATCACAAATTACATCTTATTTGCCTTTTCTCTGTCCTTATCATTCTTGACCTCAGCAGCAATTGATACTATTAAGCACTCTCTTCTCCTGAATGGTTGTTCTAGGTTTTCATGACACTCTTCTTTCCTGGTTCCCCTACCTGTCTGACCACTGCATATCAGTGTTCTTTGCCAATTCTTCATCCAGGTCACACCCATTAACTGAAGTTGTTCTTGGCCCTCTTTTCTCCTCTTTATACATTCTATCTCATGGTGATCCCAATCAGCTCCCATGACTTTAGTTATCACCTCTATGCAGACGATCCCCATTTCTATATATCTCCAGGCCTGTCTCTCTAGACCTCCAGGCTTACATCACAAATTGCCTCAGGCACCTCAAATTCGACTTATCCAAAACAAAACTCATTATCTCTACTCCCCGTCCATCCTTACCTCTTTCAAGATTCCCTATTAACAGACATCACCATAATACCAGTCACCTAGACTAGCAACCTATGCGTCATCCTTGATCCCTCTCTTACACTTATTCCATATATCCAATACATTACCAAGTCTTTCATTTATACTTTCACACAACCATCACCCTAAGCTACAGCAACTGACTGATCTCCCTGCCTTAAGTCTTTCCCCCACTCTAAATGACTACTAGGCTGCCAAGTAAACAAGCATTTATTAAGCCCTCACTATGTGCCAAGCACTGGAGGAAAAACTGGGGGATAAAAAGAAAAGCAAAAAAGAGTCCCTGCCCTCAAGCACATTCTAACAAGGGAAGCAACATGTAAACAATCATATACAAACAAAATACATACAGTATAAAATGGGAGACCTGGAAAGGTCTGCAAATCCTGCAGCAAGCAGGATTTGAGATAAATCTTGAAGGAAATCAGGAAGCTGAGATGAGGAGCTAGATGACTGAGCTGGATTGAGGTGAGGCTTAAGACAGGGAGATCAATAAGAGTGCCAATTCAAAAGTCCAGGTGTGAGATAAAGAAGCCCTGCCCCAGAGTGGTGGCTCTGTGAGTGAAGGATTTAGAAGGGGAATGTTAAGTTGAAAATGCATGAGACAATTTGTGCTGTGACATTAAAGGTCAGGAGAGAGGTTAGGATTGGATAAACAGATCTGGATGAAGACCTAGAAAACTGAGAAGCAGTTAGACAAGAGGAGAACCAAGAGAACAGCAGTGTTATAATAAAAAAGAATATCAAGAAGGTGATTAAAGTGTCAAATACTGGAGAGGGGTCAAAAAGAATAAGGATTTAAAAAAAAGTCACTGGATTTGGTGATTAAGAGATCATTAGTAACTTTGAAAAGAGCAATTTGAGTCGAACCAGGAGAAAAGAAAGCATACAGAGCTAAGAAGAGAATAAGGAGAGGAAGTGGAGGCACTACAGATGGCTTTCTTGACAAGTTTAGCCACCAAAAAGAGGACAACTAACTGACAGGATGATAGCTCCAGGGATGGACCCATCAAGTGAGTGCTAAGGGAGTCAAGGTGACTTTCCTAAAGTTTAGGTCTGGCCATCTCCAGAGGCTTCAAGCATTTATAGGATCAAATATAAAATGCAGTTTGACTTTTAAAGCCCCTTCACAATTTAGTCTGTTCCTCTCTTCCTGATCTTCTTTATTCCTCTGTAAAAAGCCTCCTTGCTAGTGGTCACACAAGACACTCCAACTCCAGGTTGTCCTTCATGCCTACAATATCTCCCTGTAGTTTCCCTCCCTCCCTCCCAAAGTCAATTTTTCCTGGTCCTCCTGGCTGCCAGTGTCTTCCCTTCTGAGATTACTTTCTACCAATTCTATTTTCAGTATACCTAGTTACTTAACACAAAGGACGTATAGGAACTATTTTCCCCAGGACTTAACACAGTACCTGGCACATAGTTAAAAGTGCTTTTTAAAATGCTTGTTGACAGACTGTCTGACTTTGTGCAAGTTATTTAAACCTCCCATGCTTTGGTCTTCTCATCTGTAAAATCATGGTGCTAGTGTAGATGGCTTCTAGGATTTCCAGCTTAAGATCCTATTAAGTGAACCAGGAGCATTGGTATCAATGTTCTATAAGGCTGTGCCTAAAAAGCATACCCAGGACATGCCAAGACTTTACCCACCTTCTCTTCTTCAGGTGCCATCACCAATGCCCTTCAACTTTAAGTTTGGTTTTTAAACAAGTGCCTACCATGTGTCTGAGACAGTACTGGCTGTTCTGGATCCAAAGAGAAGAATGAAATAGTCTCTACCTGAATCGTTTATGCTCCATTAGAGGGAAACAACATTAACACTCATGAGTAAATACCAAGTAAAGGGGGGGGGGGGGTGTCAAACAAAGAAGAAGGCATTGGCCACTCAGGACCTGGTGGAAGAGGCAGCACTGGAAATGAGCTTGGGGGGGTGGGGGGAGGAGAGCTGGGAGTTCTGTGTGGAAACAGGTGAAGAGGAAGTTCACTTCTAATATGGGGGACAAGAAACAGAAGACAGATGGTTTGTATAGTGGGAACAAGGCATCTAGTATGGTCAGAATGTAGAGAAATGTTCACTAAGCCTAGAAGAGCAGCCTGGAGGCAGAATGTGAAGGGTTTTAAAAAACAGAGAAATTTGTATTTTATCATAGAGGTTAGAAGAAGCCACTGGAGCCTCTTGCACTGGGGAATGACTAGGTCAGCCCTGTGCTTGAAGAAAATCAATTTATGGGTGGCTAGGTGGTGCAGTGAACAGAGCACAGGCCCTGGAGTCAGGAGGACCTGAGTTCAAATATAGTCTCAGACAGTTAACACACAAAAAATAGCCATGTGACCTTGGGCAAGTCACTTAACCACAATTACCCTGCCCTCCCCCCTCCAAAAAATAGGAAAAAAAAAAACCCAAGAAAATCAATTTGGCAGTAATATGGAAGATGGATTGGAAAGGAGAGAGAGGACATTAGGCAGCTACAGTCCAGGAGAGAGATAATAATAGCCTAGATTAGAGTGGCAGCTATAAGTGGACAAAAGAAGACAAAGCAAGAAATGTAAAGGAGGTAGAATTAACAAGATCTAGCACCTAACTGGATTAGGGAAAGGTGAGAGAAAAGAGTTGAGGGTGACCGAAAAGTTGTGAAACTGGGTGACTGGAAGAATAGTGGTGCCTTAATAAAAAATAAAGGAGTTAGGGAAAGAGGGAGGCTTTTGAAGATAATATAACAAGTTCTGCTTTGAACATGTTGAGTTGAAGATGCCTACAAGACATTCAACTGGAAGGTGTCCAATAAGCAGCTGGGGATACAGGGTTTGCATCTGCAGAGAGCTCAGGGCTACATATACAGAGGTAGAACTCATCTGCATAAAGATGATTACTGAACCCATGGAAGCTGATGAGGTCACCTAGAGAAGTGAGGAGGGCAGAAAAGAAGTCCTATGACAGGGCCTGGGAGTGGGGTATGGATGATGGGCCAGCAAAGAAGACTGAGGAGGATTAGACATGTATGAGAAGAGTCAAGAGAGATCCACATGCAGCAGCAAAGTCAAGAAGGATGAGGACCATGAAAAGGTCAGCTGATTTGGCAATTAAAAGATCACTGATAACTTTGAAGAGCAATTTCAGCAGAATAATAAGTTTGGAAGTCAGATTAAGAAGTGAAAGGAAGTATTTTCTACAAGGTTAGCCAAGAAAAAGAAAAAGATATAGCTTGAAGGGATGGCAGGGTCAAGTAAAGGCTTTCAAAAACTAAGGGAGACAGGAACGAATTTATGGGCAACAGGGAAGGAGCTATTAGATAAGAAGAGACTGAAAATTAAAGAGGGAATCTTTGCAGAGGCAAACCTCTTACCTTCATCTTCCACACCAATCCCCATTTAAACATTCTTCCTAGAAATGCCTGAAACTCACATCCCAAAGGAACTCCTTGGGGCTGCAATAGTCCTCAGTAAAACCCCCAGGTCCTTCTCTTCCCCTCCTGATACACTTAAGAACACTCAATCTTCTTGGTACCTCCTCTCTGTACTGATTGAATTTCTATTGTCTCATTTTACCTACTGCCACTAATTTAACAATATTACTCCTCTGCAAAAAAATAACTCATAGACCTCTCTTGAATTCCAGTCCCAAATTGTGAAGGCCTGTTACCGAGTAAAGAGAAAGTAGTCCTGGTATCTACAATGAGGACAATATCAAGAAATGTGGTCTTCAGGGTCTTAAGCTGGTATTTGGAATATTTTCCTAAGTAATATCATAAATGGCCATTAGATACTACTAGTCTGGGTACATTATGGGTTAAATGGGTATTTGTGAGCTTTCCTGGAAATTTAAATCACCACTTATAAACTTTCTGTGGGGGAAAATTACTTACAAACAACTAAATTAAATGTTAGAACAGAACCCAAAAGTTAGGAACTGTTCATACTTATGGTAAGTATGAAAAATCGGCCCTTTTCACAAGGCTCAGAGACCTGAATTGAAAACTTCATATGTTGGAAGTTTTCCAATTTTTAACCATACTACCCATTCATATTATTATCACAGTGGATTCTTTTAAAAAACTAATAAGTTCCCTTTAGCATCAAAAATGATGGGTAGGAACATTTTTCAGTTTAGGGAGGCAGGAAACAAATGTAAATCGGATCTGAAACAAATCATTTCCATTCAACCACTCTCTAGAGTACATTCAAATAAAAATACATCATCTTTCATCACTTAAGCAAACTCAACCTATCACTTCCTGATCTACACAAAATACAAATATCAGGTAGAGAAGTGAACAGAAATCCTACATGCAGCTGGTTCAACACATACTTAGCCTCTAAAAAAATGCTAAGGCACTAAAAATTCTCAATTCACCAATATTTCAACATGCCACTTTATCTGTGTAGGAAAGGCAGTGTTGTGAATTTACCTAAAATTTCAATTCTAGTACCTGAAATTAGCTAGTCTCAACTGGGTAGATATTAATATGTGTCCTGAACTTTTCTGGCAGGGTGCACTGGACTCTACAACAATAGTTTACAAGCACCCATTTTAAAAAAGAGGCTGGCTTCTCCCATTAAATTTTTTCCACTATTAAAATATGAGGCATTTTATGTTTGGTGCAGCTATTTTAGACAAATTGTAATTTTATGCTCCACTGTTTCCCAAGCTGCCTAGAAATGTCACATTTCAGGATTGTTCAATGGCATAAGTAAAGTTGTTATACCCTAGATTGATAACAATTGTCTATCATTACCATCTGTCAGCTATTTTGTGAGCTATGGGAAACAAGGTGATAGACAATCTAATTCCTTGTGGATAAGTATTCATGTTACATCATTACAACTGGTGCTAATTTGCACTCTCCACAGAAATCTTCACAAAGAGAATCAACAAATACATAGACCTTATGTCAAATAGGACACAGGCTTTTAAAACTAAGAAGTAAGCACAAAAAGACAAACCTTGATTGTTATACAGGATATAAATTTAATTTCTAAAGTTAAGTTATAGTAAATCCAAAATATAATATTATCTATGAGTTAGTTAGGGGTACAAAAAAAGATGTAATAAAGTACAATTAAGAAGGATGCAGAGCCCTATACAGATGGCCTGATCCTAACACGAGACATTAACAAAGCAGGGAAAAGAAAAGGCTGCACTATCATAGAATGCTATAACTCCGTAGACCCAAAAAACCCAAAACAAGGCGCCCCCCCACCCCCACCCCACCCCCGCGCTCACAACACAAAGGGAGGGGGCGTTTTTAAAAGAAAACCTTTTAAAAACAGGTTTGCAACTAGACCAACCCAGCTTTTGTGTACCTTTGTGCATTTAAAAAAAACTTCCATTGGTGTCAAAATATAGACTTTTAGTCTGATGCTTCAAAGAATGATTCAGTTAAAAGGAAAAAGGCAGTAACAGTTAACATTTCATCCTCATCTTGCACAGTGAGAAAAAACTTGTAATACATAAAGGCATCGCAAAAATGTTCCCAATTCTTGATATACAGTGAAAAGAGACTGATTCAACTTGGTCAATGAAACGTACACAAAGCAGCAGCTCCTAAACTGATGCGGAAAGTCCAACCTGCCTCCTCTCGAGGCACACCTGGAGAGAGGGGCCGCTAAGCCCCGGAGCGCGGTCCGAAGGCTCCAGCGGCGGCCGGGTCCCGACCCCCACCCAGCGTCCCCGTCACCCCAGGCCCCGGGGTCGGGGCCGGCCGCCTCAGCCCCTGAACGTCTCTCCTCGCAGCTGGAGCCCGGCCGGCTGCCCGGCTCCGGCCGAGGAGCGCGGTCGGGGCGGCGGCCTCCCCTGAGCCCCCAGGCCCCGCCGGTCGCGCCGGGCCGCCCCTTCACGCAGGGGCTGCGCTCCGGGGACCCCGCGCACACGCGCCGGGACGGGCGTTTAAAGGGCGGGCCCGGCCGCTGCCCAGGCCCGCCGGGCTGACAACAATGGGCCCGGAGCCGGACTGGACGCTGGGTCTCCCTTACCTGGCCTTAAGGCTACCGCCGCTGCTGCTGCTGCTGCTGTGGCTGCGGCCCGGGCTCGGGCTAGGGCTGCCCCCGCCGCCGCCGCTGCCCCCGCCACCCCCGCTGCCGCCGCCGCCCCCCGCGGGTCCCCGGGGCTCGTAGGCCCAGGCCGGGGCGGGCGCGGGGGCGGGGGGCTGAGCCGCGGCGGGGGCGGGGGGCGCGGGGGCGGCAGGCGCGGGCGGCCCGAGCGGCAGCGGCTCCGCGAAGCCCGGGCTCGGATAGGTCCTGTCCATGCCGGGGCCGCGGAGGGCGCAGGCGGGCGGCGGGACGGCCCGCGGCCCGCAGGGGTTGGAGAGGCGAGGCGAGGCGAGGCGGCGGGGGCCGGGGGCTGCCCTCACATGCTCGCGGGGCCCAGGGGCGCGGGCGGCAGCGCCGGGCCCGGCCCGGCTCGCTCAGGGGCGCGGCGACGGCGGCGGCGGCGGGGGCGGCGGGAGCGGCAACGGCGGCAGCCCGGACCCGCGGCGGCGGCGGCGGAGGCAGCAGGAGGAGCAGGAGCCGCCGCTTCTCCCCATGTTGCTGGATTTCCCAGGATGCACCTCCCCCTCGCGCGCCCGCCCGCGCCCCCGCCCCCGTGCCCGCCCCAGCCCCGCCCGCTCCCTAGCCTACGCGCGCACGCGCGCACGCCCCCTCACGCCGCCCCGCCCCTCCGCTCGGCTCGTCTCCAGCGTGGCCTGGCTGGGTTGTCTGGGCTCCCTGGGGCGAATTAACGCCTCAGCTTATCCTCGCGGCTGCGGGCCGCCCTCGAGCCTCGCGGGCCGGGACCGGGCGAGGGGTGGGGCGCGAAGCTCGAGGCGCCCCGGGGGCGTTCGGTGCCCCGGGGGCGTTCATTCC
The DNA here is from genome assembly GCA_011680675.1 of Gymnobelideus leadbeateri. Classification (NCBI taxonomy): domain Eukaryota; kingdom Metazoa; phylum Chordata; class Mammalia; order Diprotodontia; family Petauridae; genus Gymnobelideus; species Gymnobelideus leadbeateri. The sequence goes on from WOXC01011715.1 coordinate 113,702, forward strand.
ACCGAATGAGCCCTGCGAGAGATGCTAGGAGGAGGGGGCGGGGCCGGGGTGTGTGCCCTGCAGGCCCGGTCGGTCCCTACGGCCGCCTTGCCGCCCTCTGGCGCGGACCTGCCCATCCGCCCGCGGGCGCCCCTAACTCCCCGCCCCAGGGTCGGCGACGCCCGCCAGAGCCCTCCCCGGGTGCGCTCTCCACCCCGTCAGCCCGTCGCTCCTCCCCCGGGAGGCTCCAGAGCCTGGGGACAGTTGGGGGGGGTGAGCGCGGTGGGCCCCCTCCCCCCGCCCCGATGGCAGCCTGAGGACCGCCCTCGGGGCGGGCGCGGGGTCCAGGGCTACCCTGCTCACAGCTCCCACTCTGCGGGCGCTGCCCTCCCTTTGTGTGCCTCTGGGAAACCCTCCCTGGCTGCCGAGACGAAGCTCTATCTCTCGAAGGCCCAGGAGCTGAAGAACACTTAACTCCGGCTCGGGTCCCTTTAGGCACTTAAGCCTCAGCGAAAGTTGAGAAAAAATTTACAATTAAGATGTGCTGAAATGAATGCCTTTAGTTCTAAAGAATACCCTTCAGTCAGTCAGCCAAGGGAGCGTCTATTAGGAGGCCAGCACTAAAATCTGATCCCTTGGAGAAAGTGAAAATTGAAGTATGAGCCTAGGAACCTTTCGAGGAGACTGTAAACTTGTTACAGTGTGGCTGACTACTGATCTGAAGAATCAGTTTAGACTTTGGATAATAGGATAATTACTCACAAATGACCCATTCAGATGTTACCTTCGTCTTATAGTCCGTAATTTTGGCTCCGGATCTCCCCCCCTTCACGCCCAATCAGTAATTTTGTTGCATTAAAAACAGAGGCATTTACAACTCTCCCGAAAATATTTTGTCTGATCCCGGTTCATCCTATTCTCTTCCTGGCGCCTACGTCCTTTTGTTCCTGTTCACCCCCTTTTTGCAAGTCTATTTGCACCTGGATCGATTAGAACCTGGTTGTGGTCTGAGGGAAGGATCGCAGAAGGAAGAGGATGATTGCTATTTACAAATGAATCCCGACTTGTGGAGACACTGGCGACTTGGCCAGTTTTATGCTAATTCCTATGTACATTTGCCGTGGATGCCTTTGAAAAGTAGCATTTCCATGAGAGGAATTCCAGATCTTGAGGGGAAGGGAAAGAAATCTCCATAACAATATTATGACATGCATCTTGCAGATGTTTGAAATATATTTTAAACGCTTTCACTGATAGCAGTTATATTCTAAAACACGTTTTTTTGGAACATAAAGGTATGTGTTGGTAATGGTAGAGGTGGAGTTCTAGTATTTCATTATACTGGGTTTGGGATGCCCGAAACTGATGCTCAGTTATGCTGGCAATAACGAACAAATGACTATAAAGCTTTCACGTGGCCATGTTGTTTATAACCCCCTAAATTAATAATAAAAAGGGGGAGAAGTGGAGACACTTTGAGGCAATTCCTATTTTAGTGTATTGATAGAGGAAGTGTGACATAGTAGGGTACAGAAAACCAGTTGGGTTGGGTTCATTCATATACTGCCTCTGACACATACTAGCTGAGTGACCATGGGCAAACCATTTAGCCTCAGTGTCCTAGGGATCTCTTGAAGATTATAAATTGCAGAGAAGATGCCAAGTTTATTTAACATGGAAGTTCCTTAGACCAGTCACACACCAAGTCCAATCTCTAGCCTTATTTTCTACATATTTTAGAAGAGTTTCCTGATCCCCCTTAAATGTTAGTTCCATCCCTCTGAGATTATTTTCAATACATATTATCTTGTTTGTACATTGTTGTTTACAGGTAATCTTCCCTGATAGATTATTAACTCTTTGAGAGCAGGAACTGTTTTTGTCTTTCTCTTGGTACATAGTAGGTGTTCAATACATGCTCATTGACTTGATTTGGCTTTTTGTTAAAATTATATGTACTTATTTTTCACAAAAGAAGCACATATCAACACAAAGGCACCAAAAGATAAGCAACAGCATCAGCAGATTAGTAAAAAAACAAACAAAAAACTTTATAAAAACTTGCTAAAGTATGCCCCACCATTCTCAATTCTAGTTTCATGATCAAAGTGATCCAAACAACCTCTTCTGGAGCCTGTCCTATACCACATCAAAAATCTGCGTCTTTATTTAAATAAATAATTCATTCCTTTTCACTTTTGCATGTGAAATTAAATAATAAAACAACCACTGCTTGTCCCTTCTGGGCCACTATACTCAGATAATGAACAGCAACCATACTTCTCCCCTCAACAATGGAACCAGCAAAAAGGAGTCAGATTTACAGAAGGACAGAAACCTCTGCCCCTAACCTGAGTCCCCTCCTGCTAGCCATTTACTATGAGTCTAGATATTGAAAGAGGAAAGGGCATCAGGGGGCCCTGTTCAGAAAAGTAGATAGGTGTGTGAGATGGGAGTGTATTGGAAAGGTGTACTATGGCCTGGAGGTGAGGGCCTCTTTTCTCCCAACACTCCCCATCCCACCTCTATCTCTGCTCTTCAGAGTGGAGTAGGGAAGCTATATGAATAGTTGGCAGAAAAATAGATTTTAATAAATTCTAAAGAAGGGAAGTATCATGAAAATTCAATTTAATACAATTAAATAGATACTATTCTGTGCATAGTGCAGTGCTAGACATTGGACATCTAATATCAAAATGGTGGAATATGAGGAAGAAGTACAGTGAGCTCTTCACCCCCACACACACCTCCAAAAACCTTCTTCAAACAGATCTAGTAAAGGTACCAGAAAATCCCAATTCGGAAATCCAAGGAAAAAAGTCGCAGTGAGTCATATTTCCAACCAGGTCAGTATATAGAGTGAGTTCTAAGGACACTGGAAAGAGAGTCCAATCCACAAACATTTATTATGTGTTTAGTAATTTTCAGTCACATCTGACTCTTCATGACCCGTTTGGGGGCTTTCTTGACAAAGATACTGGAGTGGTTTGTTATTTTCTTCTTCAGAAACATTTATTAAGTGCCTGCTATGTGTCAGGCACTATGCAAAGCACCAGGGATACAAAAAAAAAAGGCAAAAGATAATCTCTGCCATCAAGGAGTTTACAGTCTAATAAGAGAGACCTCACGCAAACAAATATATACAAAGCAAGCAAGAAATATACAGTATAAATGGAAAATAATTAACAGAAGGAAGGCCCTGGAATTAAGAGGGGATAGGGAAGGCTTCCTAGAGAAGGTAATATTTTGATTGTAGTCAGAGTTGAGAAGGGGGAGTGTTTTAGATTACATGCCCAAAGTCAAAAGATGGAGTGTCCTGTTTGTGTAACAGCCAGAAACCCAGTGTCCTTGGATTGAAGAGTACATGTTGGGGAGTGAAGAAGACTGGACAGAAAGGAGAGGACTAGTTTGCGAAAGGCTTTGAATGCCAATCAGAGGACTTTGTATTTAATATTAGAGGCATTAAGGAGCTATTAGAGGGCAGCTCTGGGAAGACCACTTTAGCAGCTGAATGGAAAATGGATTGAAGTGGGGAGAGAACCTCAGGCAGACAAACCTACCAACAACTATTTCAGTTGTTTGGGCTTGAGATGATGAGGGCCTGCCCTAATGACCAGGGTGAGGGGCAGTCATGGGCCCTAGTCTATGTATGAGTTGGGAGCAAGTTCAGAAGTGAGCAGCAGCTATATGTCTTAGAGCCTAGATGCAGAGTGGCATCTCTCAGTTCAAGCCTCTAGCCAATATGAAGCCTGCAGAGGAAAACCAAGGCAAGAATCCCACACTAAAGAGAAGCCTGTAGTTCTATCACTCTGAACCAGTAAAACTTTCTAACTAGCTCAGTATCTGAGTGAAGTAATCCTGTCTACTGGAACTCCAAGGAACAAAGCCCAGAGGCCAGGTACTCAGACCCAGACTCATATCAGGAACTTGCAGAGCTCAGACCAGAAGAACAGCATTCAACAGCATTCAGACTTTACCCTGAATCAGACTTGTTTGGGAGTACTAAAATCTTGAATAACCTAAAGTTGAGCTATCCTTGAGATGTAACTGGAATAACCCAGTACTCAGCACCCAAGAAAACAATAGCAGGACCAGTCTAGACATTCCCTTTAGAAATGCACAGAACCTGGCCCTGCTACAACATCTGAAGTCAGGAAATGTACTAGAAGAAGGAGCAAACAAAAAATAACTCAACCATTAAAGCTATTATGATGACAAAGATGTTTAAGACAAAAACCCAGAAGAGAATGATTCCAGAACATCTACAAGCAAAACCTCAAAAGAAAACATGACTTGGACACAGAGTCAACTAGAATTCCTAGAAGAAATGAAGCAGGAGTTATAAAAAAAAAAAAATTAAAACTTTTTATAAATGAAATGAGAGCACTGGGGCAAAAAAAAAGGAAAATAGATGAGAATTTAAAAAGAATTGGAAAGGGAATTAACAGGGGAATGGCATAAGAGGTACAAAATTGTAAGTAAGCAACAAACTCCTAGAAAGTTAGAATGTACCAAATAAAACCCAGTAACTCCATGGGATATTATTAAATTATTAAAACAAAGTTAAATGATTGGGAAAATAGGAGAAAGTATAAGCCACCTTATATTTAAAGTAACTGACTTGGAAAACAGATCAAAGAGAAAATTTAAGAATGACTAGACTAACTGAAAGGTATGACCAAAAAAGAACCTAGAATGGCTCAAGAAATCTTGAGAGAATACTACCCAGAACCTTAGAACCAGAAGAGGGCAAAGTGGAAATAGAATCTACTGGTCACCTCCTGAAGGAAACCCCAAAGTGAAAACTCCCAGGACTTTGCATAGCCAAAATTCATAGGTTCTAGGTTAAAGTTAGAACAAAAAAATTACTCACCTTGGTATATTCTATACTCTAGCCATTATGGCCTTCTTGCCATTCCTCACATATGGCACTCCATCTTCTTTTGCCATACTTTTGTACTATGTCTTCCATACCTGAAACACTCTCCCTCTTCCCCACCATTTTTTTTTGGAATCCCTAATTTCCATCAAGACTCAGCTTAAGCACCACTTTCTGCACAAGACCTTTTCTGATCTCCCCAGATGCTAGGGCATTGTCTCCAAGGTTAACTAATAGGGAAGAAGGAAAAGGGAAGGAAGAGGAAGAACAAGCATTTATGTAGTCCCTACTCTAGGAGCACTGTGCTAAGTGCTTTACAAATATCTTATTTGCTCTTCACAACAACCTTATGAGGTAGGTGTTATTATCATAATTTTACAGTTGAGGCAAAAAAAAAAAGTTAAGTGACTTGCCCATGATCACCTAGCTAGTAAGTATCTGAGGCTAGCTTTGAATTTAGGTCTTCCTGACTCCAGACTCAATGCTCCATCTACTGCACTACCTAACTACTACATACATACATACATACATACACACATATGTATGTGTGTTTTGTCTTCCCCCTTAGAAAGCAACTCCTTGAAGGTAGGGACTGTTTTCATTTTTGTCTTTGTATCTCTAGCACCAAGCACAGTGTCTAGCATATAGGGATAGAGACTAGACCTATGATTTCCTTGGTACAGGGAACTCCAAGATGAAGAAACTCAGCTAACTAATGCAAGTAAGCAGTTTTCCTATATCATATAGAATTAGAGAGTGGCTTAGAGCACAGAGGCGTTAAATGACTTGCCCAAGGTCACATGGTCAGGGTATGTGAGAGGCAGAACTTGAACCCTGTTCTTCCTAGCTTTAAGCTCAGTTCTCTATCTACTATTTTTCAACAAATATTTGTGAATTAACTGGGGAGAAAAGGAGATAGAGGGTGCTAAGAATCACCTACTCTTTATATCCTCTACAAACATTAGATTAGCTATTAGTATTCCAAATGTGAGGTCTATAATCAAAGACCAATGAGCAGGCATTCTATTGGAGAAACTGAACTGTATCAATCTTGATATTTTCATTATAAATGAAACTAGGGGACAACAAGAAATTATAGTTCATTGGAGAAATAAAGGAGTCAGTAGAATGTGTTTTTTATACATACAAAGGCAAGAAAAAGCATCATTTAATGGAATGTTATATTGTCTTGTATAGCAAGATTCAAGAAAAGTATTTGAAAAAGGTTACCAAGGAGGTAATTGCAGCTTACATCCAAGCATAGGGTGAGGAGACAAAGAAAGTCTGTGAATAACTTGATGGGACCCTCCTCCAAATTAAAGCGACGTATACTTTGATAATCAATGACTATGCCATGCCCTACAAAGATAGACATGGAGGAGGACGGTAAATGTGTGTATGTGTATGTGCACACATCTGCATGTGTGTATTGGAAAATATGGTTCAGAAGTAGCAATTGAGAGAGGCCAGAGACTTTTAGACCACACAGAACCCTCACATCATAAATAATTTCTTCTAGAAGCAATTCAAGGAATGCTACATGTGATAAACTTCCAGGTAGTCAAATAACCTCAGAAAAAAATGAAATTAATTGCTGTATATCTGCATATTTATCCCAATCTTGACCAATTCATAAGGGTTAAGGACTGTGGTTGCTTTTTTACTCCATTTTTAAAATTATGGACTTGATAAAATCAATAAATATTATTCCATATATAAGAACAGAGAATTTCATAGCAGATCTTGAATCTCATCTATAGCTTTTTAAAAAATGAATTTTAACTTAGTAATATGTTAAATGACTTTGACATAGTAATTTCAGTATTGTCCTACTCTTTACTGTCTCGCTAAACTTTTGCTCTCTCTTGTGAATGTTATAAATATTTCATTAATACTCATTTCTTTTCTTCTTTTTGGGTATCACTGTTAGGGCATTTAGGTGGCACAGTTTCTGGCCTTGGGAGTCAGGAAGACTAGAGTTTAAATACTACCTTAAATATGTGTGATCCTGGGCAAGTTACTTAACTTCTCTCTGATTCAATTTTCACATCTATAAAATGGGGATAATTATAGCCCTTGTCTCTCTGGGTTGTTGTGAGGATCAAATGAGATTACATATATAAAATGTTTTGCAAACATTAAATCACTATGTAAATGCTATCTATTATTAATACATCCTCTGTCAAACCAATAAAAAAGAAGCAATAAGAAATGAGGAGCAGATGGACTTCATATTTACCTGTAGAGGCTTATACGAACTGATGCTGAGTGAGAAGAGTAGAACCAGGAGAAATTTATACACAATTATAGACACAACGTTATGTGTGACGACCAGCTTTGATAGACTGGACTCTACTCAGCAATGCAGGGTTATAAGTCAACCCCAAAAGACTCATGATGGAGAGAGATGTCTACATCCAGAGGAAGAACTAGAAAGAACTGAGTTTGAATCCAGATTGAAGCAAACTACCTGCTCTTTTTCTTTTTCTTGTTTGGTTTTGTTTCCTCTTTCCCATTGTTCATTCCATCTGATACAATCTTTATAACCTGACTAATGTCTAATGTGAAAGTATTTGCAGATCCTATACTTGATTGTATGCTGCCATGGGATGGGGGGGAGGGGAGGGAGAGAGAAAATTTGAAACCCAAGGAATTGTGGAACTGAATCTTGTAAACTAAAAGTAAACAATCAAATTAATAAAGACCAAAAAATTAAAAACAAAAAACAAAACCCCAAGAAGCAAGCAACCTCACTTGTAACAAGTAAACAAGGTCAAACAAAACAGACCCCATACATCTGAAATGTTAGAATATATATGTCTCATTCCATATGCCTCTAGTCTATTATATCTCTTTCAGAATGTAGGTAGTATGCTTTATCGTTGGTCTTCTGGAGTTGTGGTTGTTCATTGCATTAATCAACATTTTTGAGTCTTTCAAAGTTGTTTTCCTCTGCATTATTATTGTATAAATTGTTTCCCTACTTCTGTTTTACTTTGCATCAGTTTATACAAGTTCCCTCCCATTTCTCTGAATCTATCCCTTTAGTTTTTTTCTTACAGTACAGTAATATTTCATTTCATCCGTATAGCATAATTTACTCAGCCATTCCTATTCCCCAGCTGATGGGTACCCACCCCCTTTGTTTCCAGTGCAATTGATAATGTTTTTACTGACATGAAACAACTCATTATTGATTTGTAAGTCATTCCCAAATTGACTATACCAGATCACTGAAGTGTTAAAGTAAAGGTCAAAAATAATACAAAACCAGAATAAATAATGAAATGGGAAAAAGAAATGGTGTGCAATTAAAACAACTCCTGCCTGATCTAAACATATTGTGTAAGAAGTATGAAAAAATAAAGAGGACAGTAATATGGTTATAACAATTTTCTGAAGAAATTTAACCAATGTAAGTTAATATCCATAAAAGAGACCAAAAAAACCCAACAACATTAGAAACAACCTCAGCCAATAGACACTTGACCTTTCCAAGTGAAAAACTCTGATGGCCCAGGCCAACGCTAGTTTAGAATATAAACTCATTTGAAAAAAAAATCCTTCTATTACTGGAAAATGCTGAGCAATATCATATAAAGAAACAGCAAGCAGCAGTAGAAAGGAAAATAAATTTAGAGAAACCTTGGCAGGAGACTCAGCCAAGCAAAGTCTTCTTGAGAGTATATAAGGATAAAACAAAGAGGACAACAGACAGACAAAGCATGAAAAAGTGTATAGAGACTTTTATACATTCTATTTACCACCAAGAACAATGAAACCATCCTATTTGGACTCCAGTATTACAGTCTGAGATGTGCTATAAAACAAAGTAAAAACAGCCTTGAAGAAAACAGAGATGCAAGAAGACTGGGAAGGTAGGAGAGGTCAGATTATGGAGGGCTTTAAGAGCCAGCGGATTTTACACTTGATCCTGGAGGTAATAGAGAGCCACTAAAGTTTATTAAATATGGAGGTGACATCATCAGATATGCTCTTTATGATGATCAAATTGACAAGCAAGATTAAATACACCCCTGACTCCAAAGAGCTTCCATTCCCTGACATGCTCAGCAATGCTCCATCCAGCCTCTGACTGAATACCTGTAGTGAGGAGAAGCCAATTACCTACTGAGTCAGTTGCTCATTCCACTTTTGAAATGTTTAGAAGTTTATCCTGACATCAAGTCCAAGTTTGCTTATTTACAGATTCCACACATTGCTTCCAGTTCTGTTCTCGGGAGCCTAATAGGATGAGTTTAATACTTCTTTCACATGACAGCCCTTCAAATACTTGGAGACATTTTTCACTAACTCTGAAATCTTCCATTCTCAGGGGTAAATATCCCCAATTTTTGGTGATTTACTTTGGTTTTTATTTATTTATAAATCTATTTACTTATTTATTTGATGTTTATTTTTCTCAATTACATATAAAGAAAATTAACATTCATTTTAAAAATTCTTTCTATGACACAAATATGGTACTGATTCCTAACAGGAAGACATAAAACAGAGAAAGAAAATTATAGACCAATTTCCCTCATGAATTTAGATGCAAAAATTTTAAATAAAATATTAGCCAAAAGACTCCAACAACTTATCACAAAAATAATACACTTTGATCAGATAGGATTTATTCCAGGAATGCAAGGGTGGTTTAATATTAGGAAAACCATCAGTGTAATTTAGCATATCAACAATAAAACTAGCAGAAACCACATGATTATCTCAATAATGCAGAAAAGGCTTTTGACAAAGTACAGCATCCATTCCTATTAAAAACACTAGAAAGTATAGGAATAAATGGAGCCTTCCTTAAAATAGTGGATAGCATCTATTTAAAACCATCAGCAAGTATTATATGCAATGGGGATAAACTAGAAGCCTTTCCAATAAGATCAGGAGTGAAACAAGGGTGTCCACTATCACCCCTCTTATTCAATCTGGTACTAGAAATGTTAGCAGTAGCAATTAGAGAAGAAAAAGAAATCAAAGGAATCAAATTAGGCAAAGAAGAGACCAAGCTATCACTCTTTGCAGATGATATGATGATATACTTAGAGAATCCTAGAGAATCAAGTAAAAAACTACTTGAGACAATAAATAAATTTGGCAAAGTTGCAGGATATAAAATAAACCCACATAAATCCTCAGCATTCCTGTATATCTCTAATGAAACTCAACAGCAAGAGATAGAGAAATCCCATTTAAAGTCACTGTAGACATTATAAAATATTTGGGAATCTACCTGCCAAAACAAACCCAGAACCTATATGATCATGACTACAAAACACTTCTCACACCAATAAAATCAGATCTAACTAATTGGAAAAATATCAATTGCTCATGGCTGGGTTGAGCTAATATAATAAAAATGACAATTTTACCCAAACTAAATTATATATTTAGTGCCATACCAATCAACCTACCAAAAAACTACTTTCTAGAATTAGACAAAATAATAACAAAATTTATTTGGAAAAACAAATGGTCTAGAATATCAAGGGAATTAATGAAAAGAAATGCTAGGGAAGGTGGACTAGCTATGCCAGATTTTAATCTGTATTATAAAGCAGCAGTCATCAAAACTGCTTGGTATTGGCAGAGGAGTAGAGTAGTGGATCAATGGAATAGATTGGGCGCAGGAGACCCAGCAGTTAATGAATATAGTAATCTATTGTTCGATAAACCCAAAGACCCCAGTTTTGGGGATAAGAGTGCACTATTTGACAAAAACTGCTGGGAAAACTGGAATACAGCGTGGCAGAAACTGGGCATAGATCATTATCTAACATCATATACCAAAATCAAGTCTAAATAGGTGCACGATCTAGGTATAAAGGATGATACTGTAAGCAATCTGGGAAAGCAAGGAATAGTTCACCTGTCACATTTGTGGAGAGGGGAAAACTTTAGGACCAAACAAGAATTAGAGAGCATTATAAAATGCAAAATGGATAATTTTGATTATATTAAATTGAAAAGCTTCTGTACAAACAAAGCCAATGTAACCAAGATCAAGAGGCAGGTGGGAAATTGGGAAGGAATTTTTACAACCTATGTCTCTGATAAAGGACTCATTTCTAAAATATACAGAGAATTGAGTCAAATCTATAAGAATACAAGTCATTCTCCAATTGATAAATGGTCAAAGGATATGAACAGGCAGTTTTCAGAGAAAGAAATTAAAGATATCTATAAGCATATGAAGAAATGCTCTAAATCACTATTGATTAGAGAAATGCAAATCAAAACAACCCTGAGATACCACATCTCTCCAGTCAGATTGGCTAAGATGACAAAACAAGAAAATGGCAAATGCTGGAGAGGATGTGGTCAAATTGGAACACTAATGCATTGCTGGTGGAGTTGTGAACTTATCCAACAATTCTGGAGAGCAATCTGGAATTATGCCCAAAGGGCTATAAATAATTTCATACACTTTGACCCAGCAATACCACTTCTAGGGTTATATCCCAAAGAGATCATAGAAGTATGAGGAAGACCCAAATGTACAAAAATATTTATAGCAGCTCTTTTCATGGTTGCAAAGAAGTGGAAATTAAAGGGATGCCCATCAATTGGGGAATGGCTAAACAAGCTGTGGTATATGAATGTAATGGAATATTATTGTGCTATAAGAAATGAGGAGACGGATTTCATATTTACCTGGAGAGGCTTATACAAACTGATGCTGAGCGAGAAGAGTAGAATCAGAAGAAATTTGTATACAGTCACAGACACATCATATGTGTGATGACCAACTGTGATGGACTGGTCTCTTTTCAGCAATGCAGTGATATGGGTCAATCCCGAAAGACTCATGAAGGGGAGAAATGTGACATCCAGAGATATAACTAGAAAGAACTGAGCCTGAATCCTGATGGAAGCAAACTAATCGATCTTTTTCTTCTCATTGTTTGGTTTTATTTCTTCTTTACCATTTTCCATCCCACCTAGTACAATACTCCTTTGTAATTGGACTAATGTCTAATATGAATGTATTTACAGATCCTATACTGGACTATATGCTGTCATGGGGGGTGGGGGGAGGGAGGGAAAGGAAATTTGAAATTCAGGGAACTATGGAATTGAATCTTGTAAACTGAAACTAAACTAATAAATTAATTTTTAAAAAAGTTTAAAAAAATTTGAATTCCAAATTCTTTTCCTCCTTTGTCACCTCCTTCATTGAGAAGAAAAGCAATTGTATAAAGGCTATACATGTACAGTCATTCAAAACATATTTCCATATCACTCATGTTGCAAAAAAAAGCAGAAAAAAAACCAAGAAAAATAAAGTTTAAAAAAGTATACTTCCATCTGTATTTAGATTCCATCAGTTCTTTCTCTGGAGGTGGAAAGCATTTTTCGTCACAAGTCCTTTGGAATTGTCTTAGATGGCTGTATTGCTAGGAATAACTAAGTAATTCACAGTTGATCATCATACAGTATTTTTGTTATTGTGTACAATGTTCTTCTGGTTCTGCTCATTTCACTTTGCATCAATTCATGGTAAATCTTTCCTTTGATATTCTTGACCTTTTGTTCTTCTTGATGGATTTTTGCTACTTTTTTCTAGCTCTATAAAATAATTTTTTTGGTAGTTTAAGTGGCATGACACTGAACAGGTAAATTAATTTAGGTATAATTTGTCATTTTTATTCTATTGGCTCAGCCTACCCATGAACAATTAATATTTCTCCAGTTGTTTAGATATGACTTCATTTGGTTGAAAACTATTTTGTAATTGCATTCATATAGTTCCTAGATTTGTCTTGGGAGAGAGTTTTTGTTGCTGTTGTTGTTCAGTCATATCCAACACTTTCTGACTCTGGGATTTTCTTGGCAATGATACTAGCTCATTTAAGGAAACTGAGACAAATAGGATTAAATGACTTGCCCAGTGTCACTTGACACAGCTAGTAAGTGTCTGAGGCCAAATTTGAACCAAGAAAGATGAGTCTTCCTGACTCTAGGCCCAGTACTACACCACCTAGCTGCCCCTTGGCAGGTAGACTCCCAAGTGTTTTATATTGTCTGTAGTAATTTAAAATGGAATTTCTTTTTTTACTTCTTCCTCCTGAACTTTGTTGGTAATATATAGAAATGCAGATGACTTATGTGAATTTATTTTATATCCTGCAATTTTGCTGAAGTTGTTCATTATTTCAACTAGATTTTTTAGCTGATTCTCTAAGTATATTATTATATCCTCTGCAAAAAAAGTGATAGTTTTGTTTCTTCATTGACTATTCTAATTCCTTCAATTTCTTTTTCTTCTCTTATAGTTATAGCTAGCATTCCCAGTACAATATTGAATAAAAGTGGTGATAATGGACATCCTTGCTTCACCCCTGATCTTATTGGAAAGGCTTCTTATTTATCCTCACTAAAGATAATGCTTGCTGATGGCTTTAGATGGGTACTACTTAGCATTTTGAGGAAAGCTTTATTTCTTTCTTTCTAGTGTTTTTAGTAGGAATGAGTGTTGTATTTTATCAAAAGACCTTTCTGCATCTATTGATATAATCATATGATTTTTATTTTTTTGTTATTGATATGATCAGTTATGCCAATTGTTTTCTTAATATTGAATTAACCCTGCATTCCTGGTATAAATCCTACCTGGTCATTATGTATGATCTTTGTGATATATTGCTGTAATCTCCTCACTATTATTTTATTTAAAACTTTTGCATCAGTATTCATTAGGGAAATTGATCGATAGTTTTCTTTCTCTGTTTTTACTTTTTCATCAAAAACAGCAGCATATTTGTCTCATAAAAGGAATTTGGTAGGGCTCTTTCTTTTCCTATTTTGCCAAAGAGTTTATATATAGTATTGGAATTAATTGTTCTTTAAATGTTTGGTAGAATTCACTCATGAATCCACCTAGTTCTGGGAATTTTTTCTTAAGGAGCTCATTGATGGCTTGTTCACTTTTTTCTCCCCAAAGATAAGGTTATTTAGGTATTCTATTACCTCTTCTATTAGTGTGAGCAATTTATATTTTTGTAAATATTCACCCATTTCACTTAAATTGCCAGCTTTATAGCTTTATAATTGAGCAAAATAGCTACTAATAATTGCTTTAATTTCATTTTCATTGTTGGTAAATTCATTCTTTTCATTTTTGAAACTAGTAATTTGGTTTTCTTTTTTAAATCAAATTAACCAATGGTTTATTTATTTTATTGGGTTTTTCCCCATAAAACCAGCTCCTACTTTTATTTATTAATTAGTTCAATGGCTTTCTTACTTTCCATATTATTACTCTCTCCTTTGATTTTCAAGATTTTCAGTTTGGTATTTATTTGGGGATTTTCAATTTGTTCTTTTTCTAGTTTTTTTTTTAGTTGCATGCTCAATTTGTTGATCTGTATTTTCTCTATTTTATTGATATAAGCATTTAGAGATATAAAATTTCCCCAAGTACTGCTTTGGCTGCATCCTATAAATTTTAGTATGTTTTCTCATTGTTGTCATTCTATTTAATGAAATTATTTATTGTTTCTGTGTTTTTTTTAAGCCAATTTGCACATGACATGTGGAGGTAGCTTGTTGGCACAGTGAATAGAGGAGTCAGAAAGACTTGAGTTTAAATCTGGCCTCAGACATCTCTCCCTGTGTGACCCTGGACAAGTCACTTAATCTCTATCTGCCTTAGTTGAATAGGAAAAAGAACAGCACCTACATCTCAGAGTTGTGAGAGTCAAATGAGACAGTATTTGTAAAGTGCTTAGCAAAGTTCCTGGCACACAGTAGGTACTTAATAAAAGCTTGTTTCCTTCCTTTCTTTGTAAGACATCAATTTTAAAATGCTTCAACATCCTGGTTCCCTTCTTCCAGATACCCTCAGGGTTTCTAAGTGTCCTTCCTTAGAACCGAACCTAGTCCTCCAAAGGAGGCTAGGGCAGGGCAGGCTTTAAAAATACTACTTGCTTATTCCTGGAGGCTATATCTCTTTTAACAAAAGCCTTTTTTTTTTTTCACTGCCACATCACACTGCTGACCTGTATTGAACTTCCAGGTGATTAAAACCCCAGATCTTTTTCAGACAATGTCTAACAATGTCTTTCTCATTCTACATTTGTGAATATACACCCAAGTGGAGAACTTTATGCCTTCTGAATTTCATCTTTTTAGATTCAGCTCAGTACTCTAACCTGTCAGAAAAAAATGGATCCTGAACTCAGTTGTCCAGTGTATTAGCTGGCCCTCCCTGTCTGGTGTCATCTACATATCTGATAAGCCTGCCACGACGTCTTTAGCTTACTCATTGATAAAATGTCAAACAGCAAAGAACCAACACAGGTCCCTGGAACATGCCTCTAGATTCCTTCTGCCAAACTGACATCAAACCACTCATCTGAGTCTGTTCATTCAATCAGTTCCAAATCTTAATTGTATTATTATCTAGCCAACACCTCTCCATCTTTTCCACAAAAATAGTATGTAATACTACAGCAAGTGCTTTGCTAAAATCTAAGTAAACTCCATCTACCTTAATCCCCTGATTGACCAGTTTAGTAACTGTCAAAAATAGCTAGCATTACATAGTGCTTTAATATTTGCAAAGTAGTTTGTAAATATTATCTCATTTTATCCTCATAACAACCTTGGGAGGTACAGGCTTTTATTAGCCCCCTTTTACAGATGGGGAAACTGATATAGAATGGTTAAGTGATTTGCCCAGGGTTACCCAGCTAGTAAATATCTAAATGCTAAATTTGAACTCAGGTCTTCCTGACTCCATGTCCAGTGATCTATTCACTGCATGCCCTAGTTGCCTGTAGGTTAGAAACAAGAAAAAAAAAAAGAAGCAAAGTTAGTCTGGCATGACTTGTTCTTCATGACACCTTGTTAGCTCTTTGTCACCCATGCTTCCTTTTCTATATATTCACTGTCTTTAAAGATCTGTTCTAAATTTGTTCTAGAACTTGAACTCGCTGGCTTATATGCTGCAGATTCTATATCCTCTCCTCTTTTGTGAAAATTGGGATATTTGCATTTCTCCAGTCCTGAGGTACCTTTCCAACTCTCCAGGATCTTTTAAAGATCACTGACACTTAATCAGTAGTCCTATCTGCTAGTTCTTTGAGTACCAGAGGACATAGTCCTATGGGCCAGGTGACTCAAATTCATCATGGGCAACAGCTGCCCTCTTCATATCTCCTTACTTATCTTGGGAATGTTATTTCTTCTAGCTGTGTTCAGAAGTATAGGAGTAAGTAGTTGAGAAGGTGAATGGAGAAGTATCCCAAAAGTGAGGATTGGAAGAGCATAAATGGCAATAAGCCAAGGGGAAATGGGACTCGAGGGTGAGAAGCAATGTATAATTTGGCGATAGGTCAAGACTGTGAAGAAGGGAAACAGAAATTAGGGATGGACTATGAGAAAAAGGACATATGGAAAGTCTAGAGGATATAATGAGGTTTAGGAGGAGAAGAGGTTGAGCAGGAATTGGAATTATGGAAAAGACTGTGAGCCACATCTGAAATCCCTGAAAAAGGATGGAGAGTGAACTGGAAGCTGGCAGGTGACAGTAACAAGGATCTAGACTGGTTGATATAGATAAATGGGATGAGCCTCAAAGCTGAAGAGGTTACAGAATGATGATGGCAGAGGGAGGGTCTGGAAATAGTGGTGAGGAGCAAGACAATATGTAGACCCTTCCTTCTGACCATGTGTTGAAAGCAAGAGAGAAGGGGCTCCCTGTACTGGAGAGGGTAATTGATAATTTTCCAGAGGGATGCATGTTTCTATGAACATAATAAAATGAAAGTATAAGAAGATATCTGTGATGGAGAGTTTGTTAATGAGAAAGCACAAGGCACTACAGAAAATGAGGACACAGAAGGGTAATGATTGAAGATTGGTAAAATTGGGCAAATCTCTTCGAGCCTCAATTTCTTTATCTGTAAAATGAAGGGCTTAGACTCAATGACCTTCAAGATTCCTTCCAGTTCTAAATTTATAATTTTATGAACTTAGGAGTAGGTAATAGAATATAGGAGTTTGTTAACCAAAGAACAAATGGGAGCCCTTAGAGTCCTACAATGTTGGAGTGCCATATCAGTGTTGGGATAGCACTTTCAGATGTATCTTCTTTCTAAACACAACTACCTTGCACAAAGGTGGCAGGGCATTTAGACCAAATGTATGGGTGGCTAAATATCTGTTGATCTGGTTCTTTAGATTGGTGCTAGTTCCATAGCTTCACTTGAAGGCAGAGTAGGAGGTACACTGAGAAAATACCCTCTACATGTAATGTGTACTTGATTCTTGGCCATTCAAGGAGGTCTGGATTAGACTTGGCAAGGACAGTCAGCATGAGGCACTGGGACTCTGGGGGACACAGGAACTTGGACCTCTGGTTTAGGTCTGTGTGGGAGTTGATGGTACAGGATCTGCTGACAACAGGGTACTTCTTCCCTCTGGTTTGGGGGAAGGAAAAATGAGTTCAAATTTACTGTGGTTTGACTAGGACAAGGGACAAGGGAGAATATCTTACTCTTCAACAAAAATGTACCTTAGAATTTATGCTTTATGCAGCTTCATCATCAGTTCTGTGCACATAGCAGGTGTTTAATAAAGGACCAGGTGAATTGGGCTAAAAGATTAGTGATTTTATTGAAGGTAACTTGTATGTCAAACTGCTCAATTCTCAGTATTTCCCAAAGTGAATATATTATCTTTCCCTAAAACCTGCTTTCTCTTCTAACTTTCCTGTTTCTGTGGACATTCTCTTTGACTTTTCCCACTCCCTCACTGATGATAGCTAGTTATTCACCTCTTCATTATATAACATTTCTTTTATTCACCACCTCCTTTATGTCCCCACTGCTACACCCTCTAATTCAGGCTCTGCACCTGGATGATTATAATAGCATCTTGATCCTCTCCTTTCTAACCCATCATGTATATGGCTACCAGATTAATATTTACTATGCAAGGATCTGGTAATGTAGTTCTTTCACTCAAAACTTTTCAGTAGCTCCTCATTGTCTACTGAATAAAGTTCAAACTCTTTGGTGCGCGTGGATTTCAAGGCCCTCCGTGATATGCCACCATCCTATCTCCCCAAAGCTTTTACATTGCCATCAACCTCAATGAACAGCTATTCCCTATATACTTTCCCTATTGCTCTGGCTCCATCTCTCTGCTATGTCTTAAATGCTCTCTCTTCTTATTTTGCTCTGTCTCAATTCCACCTGTTGAAATTCTACCCATCTTTTTTCTTTTAAGCAATTGGGGTTAAGTAACTTGCTCAAGGTTACACGACTAGTCATTATTTATGTGTGGGTGCTCATTTTCTGAGGCTGGATTCGATCTCGGGTCATCCCAACTCCAAGGCCGGTGCTCTTACTCACTGCACCACCTAGCCACCCCTACCCATCTTTTAATAATTCAGACTTCAAAGAACAGAGATTTTGTCAATATGGGTCTCCTCCTCCCACTTCCTGCTCAGAAGATACAGAATGCATTTCCTCTATTATTTAGTAGAACGTGTTTGAAATTTGGTATGGCCCCAAAATTCAATATTCTGAGTCCAACCTAATGAGCCAATCAATCAACCCACAAGCATTTATCAACTTCCTACTATGTATATACAAGGCACCGGACTAATAATAGCTAACATTTATATAGTACTTAACTTTGGTTAGGTGCTGTTTATCTTATTTGATCCTCGCAACAATCCTGGGAGGTAGGTGTTATTATCCCCACTTTACAGATGAGAAAATTGAGGCAAACAGTCTGTGCCTTGCCATGGGTCACACAGCTAGTCAGTTACTGAGGCTGGATTTCAACTTGGGTCTCCTTGACTCCAGGCTCAGTACTCTGTCCACTGCAGCACCCCATAGCTGTCCCATGATAGTTAGCTTTTCACTAAAACCTGAATCTCTCCCAACTTAACTTGAACAACATATGGCCCTACCCTGAGGAGGACTGAAATATATCTCCCAGAATCTGGCCAAGTGCAGGTGCTTGGTGTTTGTTGTGGTTGAACATATTAGGAAGGCTGTAGGTGTTTAGGCTGACAGCCTACAGTATGTGATGAAGAGCAGCAGACCTCTATTTATTTCCTCCTCTCCCTCTTTACCATGGGAAAATGAAAACATAAAAAAGAAAAAGAAAAAGAAAAAAGAAACCCAAGCAGTCCTATTAGTAATCTTTTTCTTTAGGTCCCACACTTCTAAAGACCAACCCTGATTTCAGTCTCCCTTGGGGTATGGGCCAGGAACTAAGTTCAAATGCAAACATAAAATTGGCTCATGCTCTTGCCTTTCCTGTTTCTGTCATAGTTCCATCATTTTAGTTATCCAGGCTCAATGTGGTTATTCATCTTTGATTTCTCATTCTTTATATATATTCAGTTACTTATCGAATGTGCCATCTGTCCTTTCCATTTCCAATTCCATGACTTTAGATTAGGCATTCATCACCTTATATGCTGCAATATCCATCCCTACTCTTTCTGTACAAAATTGTCAGAAGGATCTCCCTAAAACATTTTTATTTTACTGAAAATAGTGAGTCCTCATTATCTGTAGAATACAATCTAAGTTCCTTAACTTTCTCAAGCTCTTTACAATATTCTTCCCAATTTACCTTTCTAATATCAATGAATAGAATCCATCTGTATGAACTGTTCCAGACTGCATTAATTTGGTTGTTGTCATCCCCATGTACACCCCAAAATCCATGTTCTGGGTATTTTATTTCTTTTTCTGGACTGCTGTTTCTCTATCTAGAATATCTTCCCATTCCTTTCCACTTGACCAAGTCCTGCTCATCCTTCAAAGACAAGTTAAAGTCTTACCTCTTCCATGAAGCCTTCCTTGGACACTTCATTCCACAGTGAATTAGCTCCTTCCTGTGAACTTTTAGCAACTGTCATATGGTCCACTGATTTGTTACTCAGACACATACTGCATTGTGAGCAGAGTTCCAGCATCTCTTCCTCCAGGCTATCTGTGCTTTGGGAAATCAGCAAGACTTTTAGGATGACAGTGATCAGGTATCAGGGACCTGACCTGAAAAGTTGGTGAGGAACCTGTACTTCAAGATTTCTAAGTAATGTGTTTTTTGGTCAGTGTTGCTAGTTGCAACACTTCTACGACAAAAGACAATCTTGGAGAGTTGTAAATAAAAAAATTCATCCTTCTAGTGGCCAGCTTGGTAATGAGCTCCTCCAAGCCTAGTCAGATTGGTCTTCAGACAACAGACAATTTAGCCCATCCCTAACCCCACTCTTGACATCTTCCCAACTTATTTAGTCTGCTGTTCTCCTCTCCAGCCTTTTTCTACACTGCCACTAACATAGCTTGCAGGTCCTGCTAGGGTTGGAACCTGCTTGCATAACTTTTGAGAAGTCAGAGAAATGTCATGCCACAATAAGGCACATCAAAATGAGATTTTAGTGGAGGTGGTGTGCTGAGCAGAACAAAAAGACCTCTGCCCACAGGTTTTATTTAGCCACAGATAAAGGTAAATAGTGATTTCAGGCAATATGATGAAGTAGGTGATGTTTGCTCACTTCTTCTTTCTTTGACCTCCCAACCTCTTTCACCAGTAGCATTCTCAACCCTTAGAAGACAATAAATCAGTAACGACATATAGTAATAATAACTGATATTTGCACAATGTTTTACAGTTTGCAAAATACTTAATTTATATTACCTCATTTGAGCCCACAAAGGTAGGCAATAAAGCTATTATTATTTCCATTTTATAGATTAAGAAACTGAGACTTAGAGGGCTTAAGGACTTGCTTAGATTTTTGAATCCTGTTTTTTCTGACTCCAATTCTAGTACTATATCCACTATACCAAGCTAGTACTTAATATTAGTAGGAAAGTGACCTAAGCATTGGGTTTCAGGTCCTTATCACTAGGTCAGTGGTGGGAAACCTGCAGCTTGAGGCCACATGTAACCCTCTAGGTCGTCAAGTATGGCCTGAAGACCTAGAGGACCACATGTGGCCTAGAAGCTACAGGTTCCCTACCCCTGCATTAAGTCATCAAGGGAAAAGGAGAAGATGAAAATTCCATAGAACAACGATGAATCTGGAAAATATGGAATCCCCACTGATAGACAAGTTTGGATAGGGAAAACAGGTATATGTTTATGTGTACTGGCTGACCCCTTCTCATACCTGTTTTGTTTAAGAGGTATTTTCTTAAAATCCTATGGGGAGTGGGGCAAGTCCTTAACAAGGATAGTGCATGAACATTCTGAGTGTTCAGATTACTGAATTTCAGTAGGACCAGGCAGAGTATTTGGAGGGGGAGGAGCCTGTGCTTTGGAAAAGCATGATTTGGGTAATGACAATAGCCATATCTTCCATCCTCATTCTTCCTTTTTCACGAGGCCACCTCAAAGATGAAAAGTGATCTTGATTTATCATCAATCTTCAGCTCAGTATGAGAGAATTCAATTCAGTTCAATTCATTTATTGAAGGTGAGAGGTGATATTTGACCCTTTTCTTTAAATTTTTTTTTAAATTTTTATTCTGAACTCAACAAACACCAAATAATATGGACATTTCCATGTACATAGTAGAACATAAACAATAACAACAAATATTTAATAAGCAATGTGCTAAGTAAGTCCTGAGGGTAAAAACATCATCCCTATCCTTAAGGAACACACATTCTAATAGGAGAGACAAAATGCAAACAGTTATTGCGTGCAAAGTATATACAAATCTAAATGAGAGTTAATCTCAGAGGAAAGCATGAGCTGTGCCAGGATATGGAGGATTACATATGAAATTTCTGATTTTTAATGTGCATAGCTTATTTTTTAAAAAAACTATATAATAATTTAAACTACATCTTTCAAAGCTGTCCTACTTGTTCATGCTTTTTTCTGTTCTCTGCATTTAAAAAATATGCTTTGATGACCCTCTTTTCTTTTTTGCCATCCTATCTCTTTTATCCCTTACTCTCTCACCCTATTGGGAAAACAAACAAAAATATTAAATAAAAAACCCTTATAACAAATACACATAGTCAAGGAAAAACAAATTCCCACAGTGAATGTGTCCAGAAATATATGTCTTATTCTGCATCTTGAGTCTATCATCTCTGTGTCAAGTGTCATTATCAGTCCTCTGGAGTTGTGATTGGTCATTGCATTGCATCAGTGAGACAGTGTGGCATACATAACCACATAACTGGTTGTAGTCAGCTGACCCCTAACTGAAGAGGAAGATCATGACTTTCTGTTGAAACATTTAAAATGGCCTCTCGGCTTCCTTTAGGGACTCTTTCACTTCCAATGTCCAGGAAGAACAAAACTTTAATGGAGCCTTCTGCTTTCTGAGGTCACATGACCCTGTGAAAGGTATATCCTGTATCCTTGCCTCCACATTCGTTCTTTTCATTTTTAGGTGAAGGGAGTGGAGCCTCTGTAACCTTGTGAGTTCTAAAGATTCCTAGAGTGCCTTGGTATCCCAGGGTTCCAGAGTCTCTGTTCCAGAGCCAGGATAGCATATAAATGTTGTTGTTATATGTTAGCAACCACTTCTGGAGGGCTATTCTTTGTTGGTAATATTCTGTGGCCTATTTAACCCCTCTCCTACCCCCACCTCTACACTCATCTCCCTCTTGCCATTTAGGTGACCTTCAACTTTTATTATTTAGAATCTGATATTTCACAATTTATAGACAGAGAGTGATTATCATGGAAAAGATGGGCTTTTGTTTCAGGGAAGTACTTGGGGGTTATTAAAGGCCCTCTCCAATTTCCCAAAGGCAGCCCATCCTATTTTGCTCCTCTTCCATTCTAGGCCTAGCTGCAGTGTCTGTCTAAGAGAGTTGTATTAATTGGATCCAACCCAGGACCTTCAGCAAGCCATTTCCATATTTTCATAGGCAATTTTGCAAGGGAAAGAAGAGACAAGGGGGAGGAAGACAGAGTGTGGTGGATATGAGGACTACAGAGGTTTCAAGGTCTAGCTGAGACATGAGCAAAAATTTGAAGCTAATTTTGAATGCCATATATGGTTTAGAAGCCAGATCAAACCCCTAACTTTATTTAGTTGGATTTACTTCTAGCATCAATCACCCCCTTCAGTCATCTAGAATCGCTGCCAAGACTTGTTTGGTCACACCCAAATCATTTCTCTAAATATTGTTACATTCTACTATATAATTCTATTATAATGTAACATTTTATATGGTTCTTTTAGAATTTAGTGGCACTTCAAAAATAGCAACTGAGTAGCATGGTAGCAAAGATAAGCACAGAAATTTGGAAATCAGTTCAGACAAAGACCAATGAATGGACAGGAAGGTTAAAAACATGAGTATTGTGCATAAAAATTTGTGGGGCATGAGGGTCTGGGCTCATGGTCTGCCCTCATATATTATCCCTTGTGGGGACTGCTGCTTTAAATTCTTCCCTTCCCAGTGCTGTTTCTCAATATTTCTCTATCCTCTTAATAAAAAAGTTAAGCAGAACCAACCAGAAATTGATACAATATGCAAACTTCCATTGAGAATAAGCACATATGTCTCATCTTCTTTTCTCTGGGACCAAGAGAGTTCATGCAGTTTTAGTTTTCATCATAGTGGTCATTTTGTATATTGTTTGGTTCTGCTTACTTCATTCCACATGAGCTCACAGAAGTCTTCCTATGATTATCTGAATTCTGATATTTATAATTTCTTACAGCAACTAGTTATTCTATTATATCAACATGCCATAATGCTTTTCCCCATCAGTGGACAACAACTTTCTTTCTTCTTGTTACCACAAAAAAGTTCTGCTAAGAATATTTCTTTTATATAGAGGACCCTCCTCACTTTTCTCTGTTTCGTTATTGTTCAGTTGTCTTTAGTTGTCTGACTCTTTGTGACCCCATTTGGGGTTTTCTTGACAAAGATGCTGGGGTGGTTTTCCATCTCCTTCTCCAACTGATTTTATAGATGAGGAAACTGAGGCATACAGAGTTAAGTGACTTGTTCAGGGTGACATAGCTAATAAGTGTCTTCAGGCCAGATTGGGAAAGATGAGTCTTCCTGACTCCAGGCCCGGCATTCTTTCCCCTATGCCAACTATCTGCCCCCCTCTCTCTTTTAGATTCTTCTAATTGGTAAGAATATACCAAATCTATTGTTTGACCTTTGTTTACAAAGAGGACTAATACAGGATGATGTCTTGACTTATGCGTGAATTACATTTAGTGAAGCAGAATTGCACAGTCTTCAGCTGCACTCTCTCTTCCAGAGTCATGAAAGGCCAGTGGAAGGATAAAAGTCAAGATGACTGGTAATGGTCCAGGAAGCAATGGATGACCTTGGCATCTTCAATGCCTAATCAAACTCTAAGCCTTCAACTACCTTCATGCCTGTTGGAACAAATTATTCTCATCTGTCCATTCCATTGGGGAAAATCTTCACATTCGTGGGTTAGACATCCCCCTAATTCATCAACAAGTTTGAGGCCTGTTGGGTTGTTTTAGCCCATCTGCCTAGACAGTTTTCCCATGGTCTGGTTGTTCTACCTGCTACAGCTTCTTGGAGCCAAATCCCTCATCAAATCTAGCCTATCCCAGACTCACCATATTGTTTTCCAGCCATTTTCCAGGCATATTGTTGTACCTCCCTACCCCTCTTTGCTTTTTACCTCTATCTCTGAGACCTATAATAAAATCAACTCTATCAATCTTAGTGTGGCAAGTATTTTTCCAGAGCAAGGCTGGTCACATGTACCCCTCAACATTCTGTGGGTGCTCCTCAGGGGCCATGAGGTCTCTTCTCTAATTCTATTAGCTTAATATTTCTGTTTGATGTGTTTCAACCATCTCACTGCTCCCTTCTTCAATGTTTAAGCACCAGTGATTAGTACCTTGTCATATTTACACAATTAATTTCAATTAGCTTTTACAAGAGATGTTAACTTTGAGGGTACAACAAGGAGAGTAGACTCAGAGTTTTGTTTGCTTTTTTTTGGAGGGGGGGAGTAGGGCAATGGGTTTAAGTGACTTGCCCAAGGTCATACGGCTAGTAAGTGTTAAGTGTCTGCAGTCAGCTTTGAACTCAGGTCCTTCTGACTCCAGGACGGGTCCTCTATTTGAACCTACCCACACCTGGACTCAGATTTAACAAAGTTTTTTTTAATTTTTAAAAAATTGATTTATTTACTTTTAGTTTACAACATTCAATTCCACAGTCCCTTGAGTTTCAAATTTTCTCCCTTTTTCTCTCCTCCCCCCATCATGGCTGCATGCACTCAAATATAGAATCTATGAATATTTTCACATTAATCATTAGTTAGGTTGTAAAGAAGGATTATAACTGATGGAATGATCAGTGGGAAAGAGGAAACAAAACAAAACAAGAAAAAGAAACACAGCAAGTAGTTTGTTTCAAGCTGCATTCAGACTCCGCATCTCTTTCTCTGGATGTGGGTGTCTCTTTCAATCATGAGTCTTTTGGAGTTGTCTTTTAACCTTACATTGCTGAGAGGAGTCCAGTCTATTGAAGTTAGACATCACACATATGTTGTGTCTGTGATTGTGTGCAGATTTCTCCTGGTTCTGCTCTTCTTGCTCAGCATCAGTTTATATAAGTCTCTCCAGGTTATTATGAAGTCCGTCTGCTCCTCGTTTCTTATAGCACAGTAGTATTCCATTACATCCATATACCACAACTTGTTTAGCCTCTCCCCAATTGATGGGCATCCCCTTGATGTCCAATTTTTCGACACCACAAAAAGAGCTGCTATAAATATTTTTGTATTTATGGGTCCTCCTCCCACTTCTCTGATCTCTTTGGGATATATCCCTAGAAGTGATATTGCTGGGTCAAAGGGTATACATGGTTTTATAGCCCTTTGGGCATAGTTCCAGATTGCTCTCCAGAATGGCTGGATCAGTTCACAACTCCACCAAAAGTGCATTAGTGTTCCAATTTTTCTACATCCTCCCCAGCATTTATCATTTTCCTGTTTTGTCATCTTAGACAATCTGGCCAGTGAGATGTGGTACCTCAGAGTTGTTTTGATTCGCATTTCTCTAATCAATAGTGATTTAGACCATTTTTTCATATGCTTATAGATATCTTTAATTTCATCTTTTGAGAACTGCCTGTTCATATCCTTTGACCATTTATCAATTGGAGAGTAGCTTGTATTCTTATAGGTTTGACTCAATTCTTTGTATATTTTAGAAATGAGGCCTTTATCAGAGATACTGGTTGTAAAAATTCTTTCCCAATTTTCCATTTCCCTCTTAATCTTGGTAATATTGGCTTTATTTGTACAGAAGCTTTTCAGTTTAATGTAATCAAAATTATCCATTTTGCATTTTATAATGCTCTCTAACTTTTGTTTCATCATGAAGTCTTCCCCTCTCCATAGATCTGATGGGAAAACTATCCCTTGCTCTTCCAGATTGCTTACAGTATCAGCCTTTATACCTAGAGTGTGCACCAATTTTGACTTTATTTTGGTGTACAGTGTTAGATATTGGCCTATGCCCAATTTCTGCCATACTATGTTTCAATTTTCCCAGCAGATTTTGTCAAATAATGTGTTCTTATCCCCAGAACTGGGGTCTTTGGATTTATCAAACAGTAGATTACTATAGTCATTGGCTGCTGAGTCTCATGTACCCAATATATTCCATTGATCCACTATTCTATTCCTCAGCCAGTAGCAAGTAGTTCTGATGACTGCTGCTTTACAATATAGATTAAAATCTGGTATGGCTAGGCCACCTTCCCTAGCATTTCTTGTCATTAATTGCCTTGATATTCTAGACCTTTTGTTCTTCCAAATGAATGGTTTTGCTACAATTTTTTTCTAGTTCTACAAAGTAATTTTTTTGGTAGATTGGTATGGCACTAAATATGTAATTTAATTTAGGTAAAATTGTCATTTTTATTATTATTTATTATATTTTATTATTATTTATTGTCATGAGCAATTGATATTTTTTCCAATTAATTAGATCTGACTTTATTTGTATGGAAAGCATTTTGTGGGGTGGCTAGATGGTGCAGTGAATAGAGCACTGGCCCTGGAGTCAGGAGGACCTGAGTTCAAATCTAGCCTCAGACACTTAACACAAAAAAACAAGCCTTGTATGAGAAAAGGGACTAAACTGTTCATATCCTTTGACCCAATGATTACATTACTAAACATTGATCCTAAAAATGAATAAATGAAAAAGCCTTTTTTGGGCAAGTCACTTAACCCCAATTGCCCTCCTTCCCACCTCCAAAAAAAAAAAGTGTTTTGTAATTGTGTTCATATGGGTCCTGGGTTTGTTTTGGCAGGTAGATTCCCAAATATTTTATAATGTCTACAGTAACTTTAAATAGGATTTCTCTATCTCTTGCTGTTAGATTTTGTTAGAGATATATAGGAATGCCAAGGACTTATGCGGGTTTATTTTATATCTTGCAACTTTGCCAAATTTCTTTATTATCTCAAGTAGCTTTTTACTTGATTCTCTAGGATTCTCTAAGTATATCATCATATCATCTGCAAAGAGTGATAGCTTAGTCTCTTCTTTGCCTAATTTGATTCCTTCAATTTCTTTTTCTTCTTTTATTGCTACTGCTAACATTTCTAGTACCAAATTGAATAAGAGGGGTGATAGTGAACATCCTTGTTTCACTCCTGATCTTATTGGAAATGCTTCTATCTTATCCCCATTACATATAATACCTGCTGATGGTTTTAGATAGGTGATATTTATTATTTTGAGGAAGAATCCATTTATTCTTATACTTTCTAGTGTTTTTTGTTTTGTTTTGTTTTTGGAGGGCAATTGGGGTTACGTAACTTGCCCAAGGTCACATGGACTTTCTAGTGTTTTTAATAGGAATGGGTGTTGTATTTTGTCAAAAGCCTTTTCTGCATGTATTGAGATAATCGTATAGTTTCGGCTAGTTTTGTTGTTGATGTGATCAATTATACTGATTGTTTTCCTGATATTGAACCACCCTTGCCTTCCTGGAATAAATCCTACCTGATCAAAGTGTATTATTCTTATGATGAGTTGCTGTAGTCTTGTTGCTAATATTTTATTTAGAATTTTTGCATCTCTATTCATAAGGGAAAATTAGTCTGTAATTTTCTTTCTCTGTTTTGTCTCTTCCTGATTTAGGTAACAAAGTTTTTAGGCAACATTGATCCTATGAAGTTTACTTCCAAATGTGCCATCAAAATTGGATGAGCCATTGTCTTGGGTGCAATTCATTTGGGTTCTGAAAGAAGCTCCTAGCTCCCTAGGGCGGCAAATATGGGCTGGTTACAAAACAGCATTTACTCAACTTCCAGATCTTCTAGTAGTTTGTTCTCTTGACTTTCTGAAACTCACAAGGCTATAGTATCCAATCTCCTTCACTTAAAATGGAAGAACAAACAATGAGGAAATGACTGAAAAGCATGTTCATGGGCCACATGTAAGCCTTGGTTGGGGAGGACCTTATGTATTATCTCTCACCAGAAAGGGAGAACTCAAACTAACAGAAAGGATGAAGTTGATGAGTACCTTTTGAATGCATCTCTAGTTATGCTACAAAGCCTTAAAGGGTTTCCTATTCACCACAATGTTAACAGACCAGAACCAGTTATAGAATGTCTATCTACAAATGCTGCAAAGTCTGTGTGGGAATTGTTCCAGACAAGCACTTTACACATGCTGGTGAGACCTGGACTCGTTAGGCCGATCTCTCATTAGACTAGAAAGGACTGTCAGTTAATATCCCTGTCGTTTGACTCAGCATCCCTAGAACATCTCTCTCTGGTCTCCACTTTTCCACACTGTCTTCCTACCTTAACCATAAGCTCCTTGGAGGTTGGAGTTGTCTTGCTTTTTGTTTTCATACCCCAAGTGCTTAATTCAGTGCCTGCTACATAGTAAGCACTTAACAAAGGCTTTTTCATTTATTCATTTTTAGGATCAATGTTTAGTAATGTGATCATTGGGCCAAAGGATATGAACAGTTTAGTCCCTTTTCTCACACAATTCTTCCAGAATGGTTGGATAAATTCACAGCCCCCTCCCCCCTCCAAACACTATGTAAGGGAAAGCTCCCTTTCTTTAAACCTTGGACTAAAATTGGTTTAAAAAATGAGTACATTTGGAAAGAACCAACTCTTTTCATGCTGATTATTTTGATATTTGCTACCTGTGCCCATTTTCCCACATCACTAATTATCATGTGACTATAGGGTGGAGGCAATTATCCAGATAACTCGGTCAAAGAATTCTCCTTCTACTCCCCTCCCCAACAAATTGCAGTGGAAAGAATACTGAACTCAGGTCAGAAGACCTGGGTCTTCTGGCTCTATTTATTAGCAATGGGACCTTGGGTAACTCAACTTTTTTGAGGATGTGTTTTTTAAAATTTTGTTTACTTTATTCTGAACTTAAGAAATAAAACAAGCATTTCAAAAATATCTAGTAGAAAAAATTTTGAAAAATTGAGCATGTTTCTTAATCTGTAAAATGAATTGAATATCAAAAATGTGGATCATACCTTTCCTGTAGTATAGCACAGGCAAAAGAATACTAGATTTATTTACAGAGAACCTGGGATCTAATCTCAGCTCTGCTGCTTACTACTTGGGTAACAAATCACTTCTTCTCTCTAGGCCTCAGTTTCTCCAAATGTAAAAATGAAAAAATGGGTCTAGATAAGAGCCCAAGGGCAGACCTGAACCAGGTTAAAATGTAATTGGGAAATATTTAGCAAAGTAAATAAAAATGCAATAAAATAGATAACATTACATTTAAAAGCTAAGTCAGTATGTGCCAGGGATCCTTATGTATAGACTAGTGGCCCCTATTTCTATTTGAAACTAGTCTAGATGTCCTCTATTATTCCTCACACCCCCAAATCTATGTGGCCATAGGCTCCCATCAATCTTGATGTGTCTTTTCTCTCCAGAATTAAAGAAGATAGTTAGTGTATGTAAAAGTACTTTGTAAACTTTAAAGGGCTCTATAAATTTCCATCTATAACTATAATGTCATAAGTGTAGGGGCCTCCTGGGATGAGACTCCGTTTACCATTGCAAATGGACAGCTAGTCTGTAATTTATAATCAAAGATCTGACTAGGGACACTGAGAAGTAAAGTAATTAGCCCATGGTCATATGGTTAGTATGTGCCAGAGGCAGGGATTTCTTGACTCCAATCCACTATGTCCTATTTCTTCTCATAGTTATTATTATCATTATTAATTTAATAATATTTATTTGTCTTAGTCATGCAGATTGTCAACTTTGATTCAACATACAATTCTCTAAGTCATTTGATTCTTTAGACACATATTTTTAATCTTAGAACAATAGAGGTAGAAAGAACCTGAGTCAACTCCCTTTTCTCATTTTTACAGATGAGAAAACCAATGCTCTGGGAAGTTAAGTGATCTGTCCACACAACTTTAGAAAGCACTAAACATGGAGTCAGGAAGACCCGAGTTCAAATCTTGCCTCAGACACTAGTTGTGTGTCTCTTGGGTAAGTCATCTAACCTCTGTTTGTCTCAGTTTTCTCATCTATAAAATGGGGATGATAATAATAGAACATACTTCCCATGAGATATTTGCAAAAGTGTTTTGCAAATCTTAAAGAGCTGTATAAATGCTAGCTATAAAAATAATTATTGGGGTGGCTAGGTGGCGCAGTGAGTAGCGCGTTGGCCCCGGAGTCAGAAAGACCTGAGTTCGGATCCGGCCTCAGACACTTAAAGCACACACAAACAAAAACCTAGCCGTGTGACCTTGGGCAAGTTACTTAACCCCAATTGCCCTCCAAAAAGCAAAAAAAAAAAAAAATAATAATTATTAAGATGATTAGTTAGTGCTAGAGATGGAACTAGGTCTTCTGGTTCTACCTAGTACTTCTTCTACTACACCAGCCATATTCCAGAAAAATCTTCTGTTGTACCTTATGTGACTTATTTTTACATTTCAAATGAGAAAATTCTCCCCTAATCACATTCTTGGATGCTTTATTGTGGTATGGGAAGTAATACTGGAGATTCCAAAGACCTTACCATGAGACTGCAAGTTCAGGAAACACCCTCAGGTTTACAGATAAGGAAACTCAGGTATAGAAAAGTGAAGCTGAAAGAGACCCTTAGAAGTCTAGTCCATTCCCTCATTTTGTAGCTAAAGTCCAAAGTGACTTGCCCCAGTCACACAGAGAATAAATGGTAGAGCTGGGATACAAAGCTAGGGCCTTGGATTCGTAGTCTCTGTTAATACCGCCCTGCCAGGAGTTGGGAGCCGAGATTTGGGGATTCCAATTTAGGCCTTCAGACCAATGCTCACTCTCTGTCTGTTTCCCTCCCTCTTTCTCTCCTCTCTCCTTTCTCTCTCTCCCTCCCTCCTGTCTCTTTAACCATATCTCATTAACCAACATGACCCTGGCATGTGAATACAGTATTTTACCAAGAAATTAAAAACCTGTACCTCTTAATATTCTTCTTCTTTACCTTCATGCCATTAACTTCTTTCTCCCTTAAAACAGGAGTTGTTTTAGGGTTTATCTAGACAATATCGAACATTAGAATTATGGATTTTAAAAAATCAGATTTTTTTCATCATGCAAAAAAATTCATTATTGTATAAACTAGCAAAACATTTGGTTCAATTTTGTTATGTAATTATGTGCAGAAGTAATTTTCTTTTTGAGATAAATCAACCAGATTGTTGACATTCCTTAGAAATTTTTTTTTAATCTCAATGCTGAGAAATTTTATGAGTCAACTGTATAAGTAGTAAGACCTAATTTAGGAACTGCCTGTGAGATCACCTGACATCTCTTCTAACTATGTATACGTTTAGGCAGCTAAGTTGTCTGGTGAGTAGACCAATCGAGCCTTAGTTAGCTATATAACCCTGGGCAAATTACTTAACTCCTGTCTGCCTTAGTGTCATCACTGGTAAACTGAGGACACTCATAGCTTCTAACTCTCAGAGTTAACATGAGCATCAAATGAAATCACATTTGTAAAGTGCTTTGTAAACTTAAAAGCTGTATAAATGCTAGGCATGATTATGGCAATTCTGTCTGGAATATTTGCTGTCTGAAGAATAATCCTCCAAAATGAATTGTCCTCTATATTTACTTTCAGTGGCGGGAAAAATTTTTTTGTCTCTATTTCTCCAAATTTTGTGTCTGATTCTAAGGTTTGGGGTTTGAGTTAAAGGAACATGTGAAGAAAGCGGGGTTTGGAATAGGGCCAACTCAGACAAATTTGTGAAACCGGTGGTTTGTCTTGTCTTGGGCGGCCTCTTCTTTCTGTCCTTCTTAAAATAATAGCTAGCATTTATAAAGAGAGCACTTTAAAGATTCGTAAAGCACCTTCCGTAAACTACTTTATCCAATGCCCCCACTCCAAAGGAAAAAACCCTCCTCTGGTAGATGTCACATTGTACTCATCTTACAGATGAGGAAAGTGAAGTGAAGTTACTTGCCAAAGATCGAATGGCTAGTGTGTGAAGCAAAAACCCAATCGAGGTCTTCCTCATTGCAGGTCCAGTGCTAGTTGCTACTACTATATCTTTTCCACCACCACAGTGAGAGAGTAGACGTGTATATAGGCTGTTACAGTAATGGAAATCACGTGTTAACAGCAGTTTAATATTTTTTAAATTTCATTATTTTAAATTTAGAGAGTAGGTCAGTATCTTTCTGGAACTCAGCTAAACTGTGACTTTTTGTTTTACTTACTTGACCGATCAAATCTGTCAAGATGACCAGACTGGTTTGTAGATGTGGACAGCCTGTTTTATCCTTCGGAAGAGGAAGAGAGATTGGACTCATTTTCCTGTTTGCAGCTGACATCCCAGGCCACTCATGAGCTGTAGCTGTTTTTAAGTAGTAAATGTTTAACGTATCCACAAGTCAACATGTGATATGACCAGCGTTCTTGACTTTATGCAAGTTGCTTTACTATTACTATGATCAGTGCATTTATCCAAGTCTCCAAGTGTAAGCAAGATGTGGATTATAATACAATGTGACTCTATTGTGTTTTTCTCTGTCATTGAATTTAAACCCAGTTGCAGGCCACAAATCAGAATCTTGTTTTCAGAAGAAAAACAATGTAACAAAACAATATCTTAAAGCATACAGTGACTATGGAGAGGATCTGTGATTTTATCAGCATTGACAATTCTCAGTATGGGAACACCAAGTTTCATACAGATTGCAGCCTGTGTATTATTTAATAGATACTTGCTAGATGTACATCGAGGCTAGGTGACTTGTCCTACATTACATAGCTAACATGTATCAGGCAGGGCTTTGAGTCTCGGTCTTCCTAAGGTCAAGTCCTGCACTCTATGCACATTGCATCGATATTCAACCTTGAAATCATTCAAAGAGACCTTCTTCCTACATCCCTGATCCTCAGTCAGCTGTGTTCACCAAGTTAATCCCCACGGGCTGATCTGAAGCTGTACATGACAGACAGTCCAATATGAGTCCAGTATTCAAATTTAAATGACCACTTGTACCAAATAAAAACATTTTTTTAAATAGCAAAGAATTGAATGGTAAAATAAAGCTACTAAAATACTACAATAAGTAATAAATATTTACTTAGTATAAAATGCCATTACAAATCAAGTTTATTATACAGGTACAAAAATGTACACAATAAGAAATGGTGATTTATGATACAATGAAGACTTGAGGGAATGCATACTTTTAAAAAAGTTGATTGTTCTAGTGGATAAAAATACCAGTATACATTGGCCAGACTGCCTTAAATAACCAGAGAAAAACATTTTAAAATGACCAGAAATTTCTGAGGGAAGTACACAACACAGCACATCATTACATTAGAAAAAAGTAAAAAAAATTAAATTTCTATAGTATCAGTTTACACTAATGTAGAAATCCAGTCTTTCAAAATGCAACTGAATAGAAAACATGGCAAATGGATCCATTCTAAAGGAGTTAGAGAGCTAAACTGTTTTACTAACAGTTGATTTTATGGTTTGTTACCATTTTGCAAATTTTATTTTTATGTACATGACATTTAAATCTTCTCCCCCTTCTTCTCCTGAATGAGGCTGATTTTGAGAAAGGTCCAGCAGTAGAAGCCTCTGTCCTTAAAAAACTGAATATAATTGTCACTAAAAGCTAAGCTTTTCCCTCCTCAGCCCCTCCCCTTTCTCCATCCTAGGTTCTCTCTTCTAATAATAGACACACTGAAAAGTAGGAACAAAATCCTGCCGGAGAAATAATTGACTCCCCTGGGAACAGAGGAGGTAGAGTCAATAATTAAGGTCAGTCTTCAGTTTTCCATTGACATGATTGACCTGTAATATGGGCATTACTCAATACCCTTGTTAAAGTATCTGAATATGTAATACCCACATTCTCTGAAAGATAAAATTGGTAACATTTTGGGTTATATTTTTTAAATAAGCCATTTGGAAAATTTTAAAATTCATTGTAATTCTTAGATCACCGCCCATTACCCATTTTTGTAAACCTACTGTTTCCTGTTTTTCCTCACATGGGAGTTGTTTCTCATCAATGAAATCACAGGTCCAGTCTTTCTTCCTATTGTTTCATCTTATGCCATATAATGGAAGTTCCATCACCCAACAGAACTATCTGATCCAAGATCTTGTATATGTTGGACACTTAAAATATTTGACTGGCTGACTTAGTGCCCAGAAGAGATGGGCTCGGGCCCACTCATCCCAAAGGATGTAGATCACACCACCCAACTTAGCCAAATATCATGAAGAATTTTTATCCACAGAAATGATAAACATCCCTCAGAAAATGAACCAAATACACATCATATGTATAACATAGTTCTACACACACATGCATATATACACATATAAACATATATTTCTAAATTGTTTCATATCCAATTAATGGCTTGGTATAATAGAAGAGTTCAAATTCAATGAAGATGTAAAAACAATCATGGAACTGAGGTTTTTCTTCCATCCTTCTTATCCCAGAAATTAATGCCCCATGTGAAAATGCAAGGGTGAGCTGGAATGGAATTCTGAAAACAAGTTTTGGGGAATGATTCAAAGAGTTACTGTTTTTAGTTCTGCTGGCATGGCACCTAGAACCATAAACAATTCAATTTCCTACACAAATAAATCATACCCACTCATAATTTTTTGGAGAGGAATACACTGTCTCAAATTTCAAAGACAGACAGGCTGAAGGAACCCCAAGTAAGGGACAAGACCCTTCTAGCTCTATGCCCTCCCCTACCCCCATATACAGAGGTAGTTCAGATCACAATAATACAATGAAAATATACTTATTCATTTAAACTTTTCTAAATAAGCTTGAGTTTCTTATACTCTCTATTAGAAATTTACAGACAGTTGGAAAGAACCAACACACCGCAGACAGCATTCTTTTTTTTTTTTAAAGTTTTTCTTTCTGAAAGTGAACCATTTATCTCCTGGACTTGGTTTGCCAGGTAGAACCATCACACTGAAGCTATCATGCTGCTATGATTTATCAGCCTCTTTCAAATTAGGCTGATATAAAGTCCTAATTCCATCCAACCTCTAATTTAAAATGAAAAACAAAACAAAAAACCCAGCCCTATCTAATTATTTGTGAAATCTTGTGCTCAGTTTGAAGCTCTAGGAGATAGCATTTTGAAACAATGGAGATCTCATAGTTAATATTGACCAACAACAAAAAATGAATAAAAATAAGCAATAGGGTACAATTTTAAAAATTATAATAAGTTACTATTGAAATGTTGAATTCACTATAGCCATTTGTCAATTAGGGTCTTTCCTCTTATCATGAATTGTAGAGGTACTCTACAAACATCACACATTTCACAGTTCCTCTGAGGATGAATCAGAGATTATTTCATATTAAAGTTTTATGATAAATAATAAGTGGAGGGAGTTAGAGGCTCTGAAGCTAATTTGGACTTAGAGCTTGTGTGTCAGTGGACAAAACTTAAAAAATTTCAGATGAAAAATTCCTACTGTCAGGGGAAAGGCATCTTTTCATCATCAATTTCAAATAAGGGCACATTTTCACTAATATACCCTTAAGTAATGTGTGATCTTGTGAGCAAGGTGGGGGCTTGGACAAAAGCTTCTATTTCAGTCCTGCCACAAACTCCCTGTAGGATGTCTGTTGTCTCAGCTTATCCATTGTCAAAGGCAGAAAATCAGAGGTTGTGGGAGAGGAATAAGTTTTACAAAAAGTCTTTGTACTAATGCAAGAAAAAGTGTTATGCAAAATTAGTACATAATTATTTATGGTGTTTTTTGGAGTGTAGTCAAAAGAAAAGGCTACTTTTCTCAAATTAAGTTCTTGGTTCTGCCACTCATGAGTTGGATGTTAGGCAGGTGCTTTCCCTTCTAGGGGTCTCAGTTTCCTCCTCTATACAATGAGGATGTGAGACATCTACCTTTGACATTCTTCGAGTTTGTAACTAGATTAGTGACAAGTGGGCCATACAATGGAAGGGACACTAAAAAGGTGCCTAGAGTACA
The DNA here is from genome assembly GCA_011680675.1 of Gymnobelideus leadbeateri. Lineage (NCBI taxonomy): Eukaryota > Metazoa > Chordata > Mammalia > Diprotodontia > Petauridae > Gymnobelideus > Gymnobelideus leadbeateri. The sequence goes on from WOXC01011715.1 coordinate 150,063, forward strand.
AAGCTTTGGAAAGTTTAGAATGGCAAAGATCTTATTTTTGCCTATGTTGAATAAGATCTTATTATCCAAGAATACAAAACCCTCCAAATTATGTGTGATTTATATTATCTATGGTTTCAACAGAACCACTTTGGTTTAGCATGCACCATCAAACTGACATGGATTGTAGCTTCCCCCCATTAAAAAACCTGTAAATTATAATATAAAACAAAAAAATAAGGTAACAACTGACAAATATTTAAGGAATAGAATCTTCTATTTCCCATCTTAGGGATATGCTATTGTTTGACCTCACCCCACAGGGGGAAAATATGTACATCTATACATCTATATAGAGAGAGCTCAAGTTCCTTTAAGTCTTTAAATAAAGAATGACAATAGAAGAGAGGATTGTAGGGAATCTGGGTTGAAGAAGCATTTTAAGTGTGCCTCAGTGCCTGAGAAAACATACCACAGAGATACAAACGGTCACTGGTGACAAAGTTGTACACATCTTCAGCCAGAACATAGATGATAAGAGGATAAATAAATTATCCCTTCTGGATTAAACTATCAATTATGAACTAGAATAAAATTCCCAACCTGAGTAAACCCATATGAACCAAGCATATAGTCATGTAGAGAGAATCCATCTATTTCCTCATGGGACTGGCAGATTCATACAGAATCTAGAGATTCTGGGTCCTAACGCCTTTTTTTAGTGATAGGAAAGAACTAAAATGATAGTAGCTAGCTAACAAATCTGTAACCTTGTGTCACTGTACCCCTGCCCTCCAGCAGCAGCCATTTGATCAGAAGAACAATTACTCCCTTCTCTTCACTAATGTATAGCTAATACAATCTCTAAGTAAAAATACCTAAAAGGAACCTTATATGCTATTTCATATAGAATAATCATCACTATTCTTTCTATGTTCTAAAGACCACTGGTTCATTATGAGATTTAAATCTTTTTTACAAGGTCTGCTTTGCTGAAGACTTAAAATGAACAGGGGACAAAATATTTAGTATCTTGACTCAAGATGACTCAGGGCAAAAGAAATTCTTGTATTACACTAGTTCAGTTCTCAACCAGTCTAGAACCCTTTCTGTGATGGTGGCTATGTTGCTCTTCCTTCAGAACATTATAATTAATGAGCTTTTGCCTAATCTAGCTGGACTGATGATGTGGAGAATCCTAAATTTAAATCAATGCCTGCCTCTTAATTGCACAAAAAAAAAGGAAGCCAATCCACTCAATATTCTGATGTCAGAGATAAAAGTCTGGATGTCTGGAGCAAATGAACAGTCATCATGAAAGTCATGTGTTCTTAATACCTTTACAGAAGTGAAATGGCCCGCCCTTTAAACTACTGGAGAACCAAGTCATGGTGCCTTCTTCAAATAAATATCCATCTCCTACACTGATACTGTGTTTAGTGAGAAGGTAGCGACATAGACTTTTTAAACACCTTAAACCCTTTTGCTGGTCCAGGATAAGGAGGTGGGGGAACATCATATTTTCCAGTCAATGCCACAGCTTGTTCATAAGAAGGTAGTCCTGAGTCCTCCAAGGGAAGAGGCGATGGGGCTAACGTGGCTTCCTCTTGTCTTCTAAAGATAATAGTTGGATGATGTCGTCCTGTTCTTACATAGACAGCTGAGGAACTAAACAGAGATACATCAATGACACTGATTTCATTTTCATGTTAATGATAGACATTGTTGACAATATTTCCAGGTCAAAGAGTATGGTTTTTTTTTTTTTAGTTTTTATTGATGTCTTCTGATTTTTATAACATCAAAGCTATCCCCAGTATCCTTCTCCTTCCCAGAGAGCCATTCCATATAACAAATAGTAATTTTAAAGAGAAAAAAATCTAGCACAACTGACTGATACATTAAAAACTCTGAAAAACACATACAATGTCTAATAGCTGTGGACCACTCACTTCCATAAAGGTGTAGATTGGGGATATCCTCTAATATCAATTTGTTTGTTGTTTTTGTTCAGACATATCTGACTCTTCATGACCCTATTTGGGGTTTCCTTGGCAAAGATACTGGAGTGGTTTGTCATTTCCTTCTCCAGCTCATTTTACAGATGAGGAAACTGAGGTAAACAGGTTGAAGTGACTTGCCCAGGGTTGAACAACTGGTAAGTGTCTGAGGCCAGATATGGATGCAGGTACTCCTGACTCCAAATCCAACAATCCATCCACTGAGCTGCTTCTCATATCAGAGTGTGTTTTTTAATAGTAAAAGATGGAGACAACTCAGAGGTGCCATAGATAGAGCATTGGATTTGGAGATGGGAATGCCCTGAATTCTAGTCTTGCCCCAGACTTTTATTAGCATGAGCCTAGGCAAGTCCCTTAGCCTCTGTCTGCCTTAGTTTCTTCATCTTTAAATAGAATAATACAAGGATGTTGTGAAGATAAAATAAGAAAATATTTGCAAAATGCTTTGCAAACCTTATAGTGCTATATAAATGTTAGCTATTATTTTGTTATTATTATAATTGGAATACTTATTATAATGAATTATAATATTCATATCACAATTACTCATAACTAGGTACAATATAATTAGTTCTAATAACAACATTATAATTATTTTGTTATAATATTTATTATAATAAATTATAATGTTCATATTATAATTACTAATAACTAGGTGCAATATAATTAGTTCTAATATCAATAATATTATAATTATTTCATTATTATTATATTATAATGAATTATAATATTCATATTATAATTACTCCTAACTAGGTGCAATATAATTAGTTCTAATGTCAACAATATTATAATTATTCATTACAATTAGTTATATATGATATTGAATAATTAGTTACAATAATAATTATACTATAGCTTTATGACTTTGGGCAAGTCACTTAATTTCTCTGGGCTACAGCTGCCTCATCTATAAAATGAGACGGTTGGATTCCAGCTGTCAATGATGCTGTGATGAGATGATCTATAAGGTCTCTTTTAGCTCTAGCTATAATTTTAATAATTTGTCTACTGATCTTTCCTTTTATTCAGGCCCTCTACAACCATTGTTCTCATTCAGAGCCTCTCAATCCTGGCTTAATGAAAGGTCTCACAACTTAGATCCCTGGAGCAGCTACTCTGCCTCTGGTTTCTTTCATCTTTTAATCAATCTGCAAACTGCTCCTGGATTAGTCTCTCTCTTACATATCTTTGTAGAATGTCATTTCCCTACTATAAACCGTTTTTCCAGCTCCACTGTCTGGCTTTCTAGGCTTTCCATAATATAACGTCAGTCGGGGGAGGGGGGGGGCCCTAGGTGGCACAGTGAGTAAGAGCACCGGCTTCTGAGTCAGGAGAACTTGGGATCAATTCTGGCCTCAGATACATACATACATACATACATACATACATACATATATGTGTGTATGTATATATATATATGTATATATGTGTGTATGTGGATATATATATGTATATATATATACATATATATATATATGTATATATGTAAAACGTCAGTTATCCTACCTAGTTATTTCCCTTTTTCCCCTAAGATGAATAGACGACCTAATACAGGTCAGTCCCCTCACTGTTAAGTGAAGAACCTTTCTTTGATTTGCTACTGTTGGTTTTGGACTCTTCCTCCACTCAAAGCCAATCCTGCCCATTCAAGCTGGGCTCAAGTCTCTCCTCCTTCCTGAAGTCTTCCTTGGTGAGTTCAGTCTTTATTTTTCCTCTTTCTTTTCTTTTTTAAATTAAAAAAAATTTAATGAAGAAGAAGAAATCTGTATTCTCTCCCTACTCCTTTCTTCCTCTTTTCAATTCCTACAGAACTTATAATTTGTATCACACCATTTTTGACCCGCAATTATGATTTCATTAGTATTAGGTACTTTGTTGTTGTTTAGTCATTTTCAGTCATGTCTGACTCTTCATGACCCCATTTGGGCTTTTTTTTTTGCTTTGTGCAGGGCAATTGGGGTTAAGTGATTTGCCCAAAGTCACACAGCTAATAAGTGTCAAGTGTCTGAGGTCGGATTTGAACTCAGGTCTTCCTGATTCCAGGGCTGGTGCTCTATTCACTGCGCCACCTACCTGGCCCCATTTGGGCTTTTCTTGGAAAAGATATTGGAGTGGTTTGCCATTTTCTTCTCCATCTCATTTTACAAATGGGGAAACTGAAGTAAATAGGGTTGAGTGACTTGCCCAGAGTCCCATAGCTAGTAAGTGTCTGAAGCTAGATTTGAACTCATGAATTCCAAGCCAAGTGCTCTATCTACTGTACCACCTAGCTGCCCAGTATAGGATCTACCCAATGAAAAACTTTCCTCTGCCAGTGCAGGTTAATGATCTACCCAGGGCCACATAAGCAGAATGTGTCAGAGTGGAGATTTAATTTTTAAAAAGACAGAGAGAAAAATAAAGTCTGAAATGGACAGGGATAACTTCACTACTGGACAGTTTTACACTTCACTTTGTATTGTTTCATGTGTTTGCTTTGTCTAAACTTTTGGAATCTTTATTTATATCTGCCCCCCACCGCACCCCCTGGTATCTAGCAGAGGGTTCTGTCACTTGAAATGTACTGGGTACTCAATTAACATTCATTGAGTGGTTGATATGAAACATGACCCTGGTGTTTTGAACTTCCATCAGTTATTATTACGATTATAGTTATTTTCTCAGTCTTTCTGATGTATACACTTAAAACATACAATTTATAGTTTATGATGTGTGGCTTGTTGAATGGTGCCCTCTCTCTCAAGCCTTCTTTCCAACTACTTATAAATAAATTAATTCCATTTAATGATTAGATTGTAAGCTCTTTGAGGACAGGGCATATTTTTTGCTTCTTTTGTATCCCCAGTTATTAACACCTTACCTGGCACATAGTAGGTACTTAATAAATGTTTGTTGACTAACTGATAAATATTTACAACTAATCAATGACATAACTATGGTTATTTGAAACTGGATATTGAAAATCCAGAGACAATCTCTAATACTCACATCAACTGATAAGCACAAATTCCTCTTAATCAGATCTAACAAGGAACACATTCACTGACTTGCATTTCTTTTCTCTTGCCTTTGAAAGTTAAGAGGCAGGGGGACATTGTGGAAAGAAATAACAGTGGACATAGAGGAAAATGATTGAGGTCCCAAGCCCTGTTTGACCATTTCCCAAGCAAGTCCTTGACTTTAGTGGTCCTCACTTTCTCCACTGTAAAATGGGGATACAAGTTGTAGCAGACCTACCTCTAGGATAGTGTGAGGAAAGCATTTTGAAAGTTGTAAACCATTATCTAATGTCAGCTATTCTTCTTTGGGAGGAATTGATGAATACTGTTGTTAAAGAAGACAGTCAGAGATAGGGTTGGAGGATGGAAAGAGAAAGGGGGGAAGGGCAAGAAGAGGGAAAAGGGGCAGGAGAAGATGGAGAGGGAGAGGGGGAAGGAGGAAGAAAGGAAGAGGTAAACAAAGAGACTGAGAGACAGACAGACAGACAGAAGAGAGACAAAGGCTGGGCTAATTCATAAATTGGCTAATCCTTTTTGGAACAACTGATAATGGAAGTACAAGTGTATTCAGAAGGCTTAGCACACTTCCTCTTCTGTCAGAAATCTGGAATGTCTTGATGATAAATACTCATCTCCAGCTCAATGGGACTAAACTGTTCTTCCTTTGGGAGGGAGACAAGTCCTCTGTTTGCCCACAGGGCTCAGGTATGTCAGATAAGGCAAACAAACGTAATTTCTTTGCTCTAAGCTGCTGGATCAAGCAAGTGACAAGGTCTTATCATAAACACATTCCAGGTTGTGCTTTAATTACAAGTCATCTTAAAGCAATCTTCCTTTTCATTGTAAGAACAAGGGAGCAATTATATCAGAAAGTTACTGAATGGCTCCAGTGTTTTGTACATCATTGCACATCCATTATGAGTAGAAGGGGAAAAAACATTCTAAATATTATTTTCTAGTAACACTATTTTGGGTCCATTTAAATGAATTCATAGTTGTACCATCTTGAAATTAAGAACATCACATTAGGCACTTTCTCTCCAACACAACTGAGAAGTGAAATGATCTTATTAACAACCATTTATCTAGAATGTGTTTATTGCCAAGATGACGTAATAATGCTCTGATTTCAACTTTCAAAAAAAAGTAGGCATTGTATACCATAGTTTTCCCCAAACTTTTCTGTCAATTATCCTCTCTGGGGGTTTTGTTTTAAATCCTTAAACTTTGCCTACATTTATATTTCAAAGTCAGGGCATACTTTATCTCACAGCAATCCTCTGCCCTTAATCTTTCCCTCAGAATTCTACACAAACAGGATTGCAATGAAAGAATGAACAGTTTAACTGGGGACCCAGGAAGGAGTTAGGGCTCAAAATTTATATTGGCTATTACCCATTCACAACAAACCACTGAGAGGCAGCTGGAGAACCTCAGCCTCTAGCCTCAAACTGTCGATATCTCCCCAGCCCTGGGAAACCCCACAAAAACCCAGATCCTGTTGGGAGGCTGCAGCCCCAGCTGGGGTGATAGGAGTTCACAGGATACTACTACACATTGAGAGAGCCGGGCAGGACCTGCCTGGGTGCAATGATGCCAAGGCCTCCCCACCTATCTCATCACAGCCCCAGGAAGGGGGGTGTAGGCAGGGCTGTCCTTTGCCAGACTTCAGGAAAACAAGCAGGACAAATTCAGGTTTAATTTAAGGAGAGTAACAGCACAGCCACTGGCTCCTAACATAGCTTCCCAAAGACCTGGCCTAGGGCCGGCCCCCTCCTTGGGTCAAAAGTTCGGCCAGTTGAGTTGCTCCTCTGGGTTAGATAACACAATGTGGGGCATTGTTTCCTGAAGGCCACGACTGAAATACATGTGCTACCAAGAAGAAGGGAAGGCTGCCTGTCTTTCCTCTGGCTCTCTCCCACTAGCACACACAAACACTTTAATAACACAAAAGGGCCATGGTTTCATTAGCGTAGGCTCCTCTAGATTGGGGGGAGGGGGAGTGGTATTCTTAACCTGAAGTCTACAGATGAGATGAAGACTGTGAGTCTTAGGAAGATTTAGGGACCTGCCTATAGTCCTGAGACTGGTACAGAGTTGGTACTAGCCCCTTGGTATGCCAAATCCAAACACCTTACTACCCCACCTCCATAATGAAATATCTAGTTACTTTAACACTGCAGAACCTCAAAGGGTATGAAACATTGAATTAAATGCATCCTATAATCTACACAAAATAAAGATATCTGCAACCACTGTACCACATTTCCCCTAGTAGCCTATATGGGGGGCAAAAGGAAAGGAGGACTTCAGGAAAAAAAAGTGAGAAAAGAAAGAGGAGGAGGGGGAAAAGGAAAGACAAAAAGGGAAGAAAATGGAAGAAAGGTGTGAAATGTAGAAGAAAATATTAGGCATGAGTATGAGTGGTAGCAAATTACATGGGAGCTAGACCATCTGGTTCAAAGAATTGTAAATGTTGGAAACAAAACCATATGTGCCCATGTGGTTTTTAGAAGTGATACAAGAAGATTTTCTTATAAGAGTAAGGAGGGAAGAAAAGAGGAAGGGACACAGACATATTTCATGTTCTTCTTGCTAGATAGGAAGTTCCATGAGGACAGGGGCCATTTTTTCCCCCAGCATCTAGCATTAAACATTGTATGTACTTTGATAAAGGAGTATGGTAAAAAGGACAGGATGAAGTAAAGAGGTTCTTAGAAGATGAATGCTGTTTACTTCCCCATTGTGTCTCTCATATCTCATTATATTTCTAGAATATCCATACCATTCAATTCCATTCAACACACATTTATTAGGCTCCACTCCTAGCAAAGTCTTGGGCTGGGGTTCAAGGGATAAAAACGTCCCCTGTCCTAAAGAAGCTGACATTCTACTATCCCCAGGATTCCTGGAGTTGGTGATGAAGCTCTATGTGGTTGGATGGATAATAAATAGCTGCAGAAACAACAGCAGCTTAGCAGCATTATGAGTAGCTGAGGATGGCTAACTATCAAGTGGGGACAATGGAAATTTCACAGACTGAAGAAAACTGTTGAAGGTCTACAGATGTGGAGGTATGGCTGGGTAGAAAGAAGCTTATTTGCTAGACAGATCCTTCTGACTTTTACTCTACATGCAGTCCTTTCATTATACTGGCATAGCATGACCCAGCCACAAGACCAGAATATTCTTCCAGCCCTTTACATTGTTCTCTTCCTTTAAGAAGCACTTCGTTTTTGTTTTGTTTTCAAATATTTTATTTTTTCCAATTACATGTAAAAACAAGCCCTAATGTTCTCTTTTTAAAATGTTGTTCCAAATTCTCCCCCTCCCTCCCTTCCATTTTCAATGAGAAGGCAAGTAGTTTGACATAGGTTATATGTGTGCAGTCATGCAAAACATATTTCCATATTAATCATGTTGTGAAAGAAAGTAGACCAAAGGAAAAAACCCAAGAAAAATAAAGAAAATTTTAAAAAGTATACTTCGATCTGCATTCAGACTTAAGGGCTACTTTATAATTACATCTCTACAAGAGTTTTGTATGCTTTGGTAGAATGATCCTCAGATACTCTATGGATTTTGTAATTATTTGGAATAGGATTTATGTGAACTTTGATTATCAAAGGCCATCCCCTATCTTCCTACTCTTTGACCTAAACTTTAATGGGAACAATGGACTACAACACTATTGAGACAGAGAACATCAAGAAGGGGAATTGTTTACTTTCTCTCTGCTTCATTATTTTTTCCTTTTTGGAGGGGGAAGGCATGGCAATTGAGGTTAAGTGACTTGCCGAAGGTCACACAACTAGTAGGTGTTAAGTGTCTGAGGTTGGATTTGAACTCAGGTCCTCCTGACTCCAGGGCTGTTCATGAATTTTTCAGGCCATTTAAAAAAGACATCTTTTTGATATGTTGATTATTATTATAATTATTTTTTTAAAGTTCCAGTGGGTTCATTGGAATAGGAAAGTTACTTAGGCTATTCACAGTAAATTTGAAATTAATTTGATTTTTTAAAAACTCATGCCTTTTACAAAAAGGATGCCATTAGCAATCTCTTCTATGACATCATACAGATACTGATGTGTAAAGTGGTAAAAAAGATAAAGATTCCAAATATCTCCTAAAGGGAAAACTGCTTTTTTTGATAGAAAGAAAATATAACTTTACTTACTTTAGAATATTATTATTATGCTTTAGGACAAAACTTGGCCCTTTTTTTTGTATTTACCAAGTTCATATAAATTGATTTAATTCAACAAACATTTATTAAGCATTTTCTTTGCATTATGTGCTTAGTACATAGTCATTGTCCCCAAGGCTCTGCCCTCACATTCTCTATCATCTCAACATTGCCAAAGAAACATTTTGCTGATGCTTACCATACAGGGATAGGGACTAGAGTTCTGATCTCACTGGCATTGGGCACTCCCATGAAAAGAGCTCCCTTTATCAATAGAGGTCAGCATCTTCTCTACAAAGAGATGCTTAGGCAGGAACAGAAAGCCAGTATTTGGGAGAGGTGGAACCTAGGTATCCTTGGCTTCAAGGCCAGCTTTCCATCCACTACATTGAGCAGCTTATCTATGTACATGCAATTAAAACAAAACAACAACAACAATAAAACCTTGGAACTCTTTCCTAGTCTGAGAAACCATCAGTGAAAATTCTAAAGTACATAAATGCGAATAATAAAAAGAATCTAACCTGGATTAGAGTCCTGACTCTCACATCTACTATGACAGAGACACAGGGTAGGTAAGTCAGTTAAGTCCATTTTACAGATGAGAATACTGAGGCTCAAGTTAAAAGCTGCATTACCTATATCATGGGGCTTTTGTGAGGAGAGTGGGTTACGAACCTTAAGGCACTGTATAACCATTTTTTATAAGAGGAAAAAGGGACACACCAAAAGGAATATTGGGGTCATCTAGTCCAAACCATTCATTTTATGGATGAGGAAGCTGAGGCCCAGAGAGGTGGGTTGGGGGAGTCAAAGAACGGCGTTGGGGAAGTATTTCAGCTAGAACCCCAGGCTCCTAACAGAGTGCAGTGCATATTCCATTACATCCTATTCTGTCACATGCTTCTGATACTGAATTGAGAAGGGGCCTCAGAATCCAACTAGTCCAGTGTGCTCTTTTAACAGTAAGGGAATGGATTATGGAGCTGTCAGGTGATAATCGAAGGTCACAGAGACAAGCAAATGGCAGTCAGGGCTGGGATTTGAACCTAGTTTCTCTGACTTCCAGTCTAGGTCTCTTATCTTTGCCAATCACACACTTCTCAGCAGTTATAGCAATGTCTTTGTTAAGTAGGGCTCAAATTTTATGTGGCCCATTTAGTTGACCAAAAGAGTAGTTTGACCTAACAGATTTGCTAGCTTGGAAAAATAACAACAGCTGGCATTTATAGACTGCTTCACAAACATTATCTCATTTATCCTAAAAACAAAAACAAAAACAAAAAACAACTTTGGGAAGGAGCTATTATTATACATTTTACAAACCAAGGCAGACAGAGGGTAAGTGACTTGTCCAAGGTCACATAGTAAGTATGCAAGACAGGATTTAAACTCAGGCCTTCCTAGCTTCAGGTTCAATCCTCTGCTCACTGCCCCATCTAGCTGCTCTAAATATCAGGAAGGTCTGGATCCAATCAATCAAGGATTTATTAAGTATTTACTATATGTCAGGCATGATGCTAGTTTCCTCTGTGTAACCCCAGCTGAGCAAGTCACTTGCCCTGTTTTGTCTCAGACAACTCCCAATGACTTGCGGTGGCTCTCTATCAGGCAGGGGCAGTTCCCTACCCTGAAGAAATCAAAGATGCCTCTCATATTCCTATATGTGTTTGCCCATTTATAGAAGCTTCTAGTTTAGGGTGGGGAACCTAGGGCCTTGAGGCCACATGTGGCCCTCTAGGTCCTCAAGTGTGACCCTTTGCCTGGATCCAAACTTCAACAATTTGTTCTGTCATGTTTGGATTCAGTGAAAGTGCCATACTTGAGGACCTAGAGGGCCTCGTGTGGCCTTGAGGGCCCATATTCCCCACCCCTGTTCTAGTCTAACATGGGCAGATATAATGGCTGGGCTAATTATCAGTCTTGGGGCATGGGTATTTTGCTCAAAAAGATGTGGGATTCATGCTAAGAGAAGGAACAAAGACAAAGAATAATGTCTGCTTCATTGGAAGAGTGCTCCTTTGGTTGAAAAAGTCAATGGATAAAGGGTACCACAGAGGAAAGAAAGCCAAAGTCATACAATGAGAAGCCAGTGGATTGGGGTGGGGAGAGAAGAGACAAGTGAGGAAAAGTTGATAACTTTACCTAGTGACATATGAAATGCCAATGGTGTCTTCCTTTTCTAGGCCCCAATTCATTCAATAAGTTGTTTTATAGATATCTGTGTATTTGTAATCTGCTTCTTATTCCTCCAAATCTAGACCATCATTTTTTTATCTTCATGTTCCCAGCACTTAGCTGTGCCCCATCCCTACCCCCACAGTAGATACTTAATAAGTGTTTATTGCAATGAAATGAAAACAAAATGCATTAAGATTAAGTGACTCCAAGCTATCCTAAAAGGCGGGCCTGACCAGTCATCTTTGTTAGCCAATTTATAGCTGAGCTGGGGTGGGTAAACATGAATTTCCCATAGTGCATTAAATTATGCTGTCTTTTGACTAAGATTAGATATCTCCTTATCCACTGTCTCCCATGAACCTACAATAACTAGGATGAAAATGAGCACATTTGTCCTCACAAGAACGTGCCACTTGAGAGATGGTATCATGGTATAGTCATTTTTGCCATCAGGAATCTCGAGGTGGGCATTCATTGTTGGATTTTTATTGTCCATTTTTAGTAGCCGTTTAATTTTATGATGCCCTGTGATTTTGAAGATAGCAATAAATACTGCATGCTAAATGCTATGTCACTTTGTCAAAGTCTTTATTATTATTATTATCATTATTATTTTTACTAGAACTACGATTTCATCAGTGTAGGCAGGGGCGCTCCCAGAGAAGGGCTCTTTCTACCAATGCAGATCAAATGCTTTTTCGGTAACTTATAGTCTGAGAGAGTCGTCTGGCTCAAAGGTTAAGTGACTTGCCCAGGGTCACATAGCTAGAATGTAGCAAGGCAGAATTTGAATCCATGTCTTTGTGACTCTGAGAGCAGCTCTGAGTTCATTTCACCATTGTTGTCAAGCTCAAACAGAAATGAGGGCCACTAACCTGTACATAAGAATCCTAGCAGGCCACAGTGTGACCTAGTTTTAAAATGTGATGTATTTTACATTTTATTGTCTATTTATTTTAAAAAATATTTCCCAATTACATTTTCATCTGGTTCCAGGTTCATACTTAGGAGGCTACATGTTTGATACTTCTGCATTACACCATGCTCCTACACCATACATATATTAGTATAATAAAATAAAAAGTCCATTTCATATACAATAAATATGATTTCTATCTTATCATTTCTAGTATAAAACAAAAATGTCTCAGCCTGACATTTAAAGCTTTCCCCAGTCTAGATTCCCATATACCTTTCCATTAGATTATAAGCTCCTTGAGGACAGGGACCTACTTTCCCCCCTTTTTGTATGCCTAGCACTTAGCACAGTGACTGGCACATAATACGGCTTAATAAATGTTGCTTGACTTTACAGATTTATTTCATTTTACTATACCTTACAAACTCTGTCTTCTAACCAAGCAAGTCTATTCCCTGATCTTGAATTTCTATCTTTCTTCTCTAAGCCTTTGTAAAGGCTGACCCCACATGGCTAGAATAAATTCCTTTCCAAGGCTCAGCTCTTGAAGGCCACCCCCTGGAGCCAAAGCCTCTCTTGGTCCCCTTGGCTGTTAGCTAATCAAATTCCTGCTCCATTTGTGTCTTTCTACCTCAGTCGCATCAGCACATAGTAGGTACTAAATAGAATGAATGTCTGGTGAATTAATTGGGATAAGGGTAAGTCTGATCAACTGTTAATGGGACACAGAGTTTCATTTCTCCAATTGGAAGCAAAGACTGGGTGGTTTTTCATCTTTGTATACATTCCTACTGCCTAGAATTATGCCATACATACAGCAGGTGCTTAATAAAAAAAAGATTTTTTTTCGAATTTATAGGGACTTTAGCCATCTAGTCTAATCAATATCTGAAAAGCAATCCCCATTACAATATACCTGACAAATCTTTCCTATCTCTGCTGAAAAACTTCCAGTGAAGGGGAACTCACTATCTCCCAAGGCAACCTACCACTTTGGACAGCTCTACTAGTTAGTTTTTCCTGACAATCAAACCTGAATCTGCCTCTTTGAATCTTCCATTCATTGCTGCTGGTGCTGTGCTCTGGAGCCAAAAGAGGCAAATCTGTAGGAAGCTGGGTGGCACAGTGCATAAAATATTGGGTTTGGAGTCAGGAAGACCCGTGTTCAAATCCTGCTTCAGGTTACTATTATTTGTCCTTGGGGAAGTCATTGAATCTCACTCAGCCTCATCTGTAAAATGGGGATGATGATGGCCCCTACCTCCCAGGATCACAGTAGATGGCATATGCAGAGCACTTTGTAACCAGAGAAAGGATGCCATTCTGCATCACATAACAGCACATTTAGACACGCTATTCCATCCAAGTTAATTCATCAATTCATTTTTTTATATGCTGACCATATGGCTTAAAGCACTGTAGAAATGCTAGCTATTACTATGCATTCCTCTTCCACACACAAACTGCAAAGTATGATATAAACATCAGGCATTATTGTTGTTGCTGTTACTGGGACCTGCTGGCTTCATGTCCCCAAGCCAGGGGAGAAACATTCAAGTGGCCTACAGCTACAATATACCCGGTGTCATATTCTATTAAGAACAAATTCTCGGTTATACATACCATGGCTGTCTTCTTCTTGTGCATTTGGTGATGCAGAGATAGTAACCAAGTAATCCAGTGATAACCAAGAACACACCTGCTGCAATTAATCCAGTCAGAAGTCCCATAACATCGATCTTCTCTCTCTCACCATCTTAAAGGAAATGATTCAAGAAGCTTTTGTCAATATCCCCATCAACATATGAAACCGGCTCAGAGGCAAACTGACTTGCTGAGGGTCACCTAGCTACTAAGTGTCTGAGGCAGGATTTGATCAGGTCTTTCTGGAGGTAGGCAGCTAAGTGGTACAGTGGATGGAGTGCTTGACCTGGAGAGTCAGGAAGACCTAAGTTGAAATCCTGCCTCAGGGACACTTAGTAGCTGTGTGAGCCTGGGCAAATCAATTAACATCTGCTGCCTCAGTTTCCTCATCTGTAAAAATAGGGAGAATAGCACCCCATTGCATACGACCCCATTTGGGTTTTCTTGGCAAAGATACTGGAGTGGTTTGTCATTTCTTTCTCCAGATCATTTTACAGATAAGGAAACTGAGGCAAACAGGGCTAAGTCCAGGGTCACATAGCTAATAAGGGTCGGAGGCTGGTTTGAACTTATGCTATTGAGGATCAAATGAGATAATATTTGTAAAGTGTTTTGCAATCTTTAAAGTGCTATAAAATGCTATTAATAATTAAAATTCTGTTGAAGGCAAGTCTATCTATCTACTTGGTCTGGTTATTAGCATAACATTTAAATTATTTTAAAATGGCATCTCTGGAGCCCCAGCTATCATTTCTATATCTTTTTTGAATTTGGTTTTGCCTTTTTCATCTAGGGTTTCATTGATACAGGAGTTGAGGAAACTTTCTCTTTCAATGCAGTTTTGTACTTCTGCAACTTGCATATTAATAATATGTGACCCAAAGAGAAAGAAAATCATAGAAATAACACCTCCCCTGCTCAATTCCATTGGGTAACAAGGACTTGGGTAAATGTGATCATCCCCTCCGGGTGGGGCCACTGTAACAGAGTCCACAAGGCCTCTGGGGCCCTACCTAGAGGGACTGAAAGAAAATCCGGCAGGGACAACAGCTGGAGATAATCAGTTTAGATAAGAAAGAGGATCACCCTCTCTGAAAGGCTCTAAACAGCCTAACAATCTTACTTCATCCAGCTCATTGGCATGCAGCAGATTAAAAGAAAATATTTAGCCACTTGATTCTGACAGAGAGCATTCAACTTGTACTAATACAAGTCTAGACGTTGCCTATTTCCCTTCTGCAGTCTTCAAGAGCCACTTAGAAACGTGGTGCCAGCCAGAAGTCTATTATCTCACACCCCTAGTATCTCACCAAACTTGATTTTCAATATCTGGGCATTGGGGTTTTACCTCTTTTTGTCTCAGCTATCTGGGGACATAATTGGCAAGTCTACTATAGACTAAAAGTGCTGAGCAACAAGGAAACATAGGGTTCGTTAGTCACAAAACTGATGTTTATTATAAGAAGGGAAGGGAAAAGAAACAAATGCTATTAAATTATTTCTTGACTCACTTGATCTTGTGCTTGGTCCTCGAACTGAATAATCCTGCCAAAATGCCATCTGTAAAAGTAAGTGGAAGTTTAGTGAGGGAGGGATTTGCAAATAATTTTATTTAGTGCTGCCTTAGCATTCTCACCAACCAAGGAGAAAGATATGGTATAAAAAACTAAGGGTGGCTAACGTCAGAGTACTTGCCTCAAGAGCCACTATTGGGCCCTGATTTAGCCATGATGGTAACTTCGAGCTGCCCCTGTCAAACTCATTTCCCCTGACTCCAATTTGGGTGAGTAAGCGTAACCAATGTAACTAATTAAAAGGCATTTGTTAATTACCTACTATGTGTCAGGCACTTTGTAGGTGCTGGAGATACAAAAAGCAAAACGAAACAGACCCTTCCCTCAAAGAGCTTATATTCATCATCTACCTATATAAGTTTATAAAGGATAAATTCAAAATAAATAGGAAGTAATTGGGGGAAGAAGGGTCTACCAGCAGCTGGGAAGGAAAGAGAAAGCCGTCATGGAGAGGCTGGTGCTTGAGTTTTTGAGGAAATAGATTCTAAGAGAAGGTGAAGACAGAGTCTATTTCAGGCATGGGGGCAAGCCTGGGCAAAGATACAGAGATGGAGAATGAACCAGTATAAAGGAATGGAAGTAGTGTACAATAAGGGTGGAAAGGAAGATTGGGATCAGGTTAAGAGTAGTTTACAATTGATCTTAAAGGTAATAAGAAACCAATGGAGTTTATTAAGTCAGAGAGTGACATAGTTATACATGAATTTTAGGGGAGAAACCATTTTAGTGGCTTGTAGAAGGATGGATCAGTGTAGGGAGAGACTTGAAGCAAGGAAGCACTAAGTACCCAGTGGTTAGAGCAGAGGTAATGTGCTACCCTGACCCAAGGTACTGAAAGAGATGGGGTGACCAATGAAGGATGGTCTGTATCTAGTATAGGCTAGTTTGCTCTAAGTGGGTTTGCAATTGGACAGCAGTCATCAGAACCTCAGGGTCAATCAAGAAAGGTATATCTTGAAGGCATTCCTAAGATCATTATTATTTGGAAAAAAGGACTTCTTTGACTTCAGATGGCCAGGATAAAATTAGAAAGATTGTATGAGTACAGAACCTTTGTGTCCCCAACCAGGCTACAAATACTAAGTGATGGTGCTTAATTACAATTATGGCAGGCAGAGAGCTAGGGGTTCCTGGTCTCCACATATGCACAAGAATATTAGAAAGAGTCCTGATACATGAAAAAACAGAATCACATGAGGCAAAATTATTACAGGAAACGTGACTGATCTGCAAAATTAAAGGTTTATGGGGTAAAAAACACTTGTTGGGTATGGGACCTGTTAGTACAGGGAGGGCCCTCACTGGTCGTTCATTTCCAAACAGGACAGAGATTGGGCAAGAAATAATTTAATTAGACTTAAGTAAGAATTTTTATAATGAGGAATTAAATGGTGATATAGGTAATCAGAAGCATAAGGGAATGCCCACTCATTCCTAGGAAATCTTTAAAACCGGCATCACAAGTTGACACATGGCTAAAGTAGAGATGTGCCTCAGTTGGGGGCTTGGGGAAGAGAAAAAGCATTTATATAATACCTACTATGTGCTAGGCACTATGCTAAGTGCTTTACAAATATTTGATCATCACGACAACCCCAGGAGGTAGGTGCTATTATTATCCCCACTTTGTAGTTGAAGAAACTGAGGCAGACAGAAGTTGAGTGACTTGCCCAGGGTCACACAGCTAGTAAGTGTCTGAGCTCAGATTTGAATTCAGGTCTTCCTGATTCCAGGCCCAGGTGTTCTATGTACTTTGACACCTACCTGCCTCAACTAGACCAAGTTATCTCCTGAAATATTTTTCAACTTTCTATTACATAATTGTTTTTAAGCAAAAAACAAAACCAAAAAAAATTAAACCTGCCTAAACAGATGAGTCAATACTTTGGTAATTAGTATAGACCTAGTACCTAAAAATATTAGGTGAGATAGGAATACATCAAGTTGGTGGTTTAGAAGCATTTTGAGACTTATAATAAGAATGTATACGCTTTCCAAAGAAAAGGGACTTTCCTAAGCACTTAGTGCTTCCAACCAGTTCATAAAACAGCTATGTTACCGTTTTGTCTTCATCCCCAAATATCTCCCGGGCTTCTTCATAGTTGCACAATTCCTCATAACACTCTCTTTCCAGATCTCCAGGAGTGAAGAGCTCCAAGTCGAATCTATTGTAGAGGAGGCGTCTATGAATGAAGACACTGGCTTCTTCTTTTGATGTAAAGACTAGTGAAGCAAGAAAAGGTTTTAAATAAGGACCATTTAAAATCAACTATAGAATAAATTCCCCTCCTCCAAAAAAGTTACCATCTCTATTTTACAGATCGAGGAGCTAAGGCTCAGAGCAGTTCAGTTCAGTGCAGTGTGGTCACAGAGCCAGCAGAGCCTTTGTTTCACCGTGGGGAAAAACATTTCTGTTGTGGCTAAATGATATCTAACTTTTGACAAAAGGGAATTGCTGTAGTAAAATATATTCGGCCCGAAAAGTAAAATACTAATAATTTGAAGGATATTCATTGTATCTGTAGGAAGATTATATACAGGAATTTGCTGAGTATGTAGAGGTCCCTTCCCTGCCCCCAAATACACACAAACTTTGCTAGCTAGGGTATGCTGGGGCCAGCTCATACAGATGAAAGCCCATTGTGAACATTTACACCTCAGAAATCAGGAAAGGCTATAAATCAAGACTTGATCTTTTTTTATTGTCTACTTAAGAAAGTTATGGAGTAAACATTAACAATACAGATAAACTTAAAAGTATGTTGTCCACATTTTTCTTTCGAGAGTTAGTTGGTAAACATCTACCTGCATAAACCTGGTCATTTGTATAACACAGCAAGTTGTTTGAAAGACATTTTCTTTGTTTTTAGATACTTATTTAATCAAACCCAAGGGGGTCTGAAGTCCACAGGTAAGACCTTCTCCCCCCCCCCCCACCCTGCCACTATTTTCTTCACTGAGAACTAAGATAGACTGTGGCATGATAAAAGATCATTAAAATGAGATCCAGGAGATCTGGGATCTGCCACAAGGCAACAATGTGATCGTGGGAAACTCACAATCTCCCTGGGTCTCAATTTCCTCACCTCTAAGTATAAGAGGGTCAGATGAGAGGGGGCTTAAGGTCTCTTCCAATTCAAAACTTCAGTAATTATTACAGGAAATTCTAACCCCTCCTTCTACCTAAAAAGGCATGATGTTTCCAAAGGGTTTTATTAGTGCCCTTCTCCATGAATCTTCATTGCAATGCTGATTGACAAATACAATAGGGCTAGTAATAGTCATATTTAGATTTTCATAAATGCTTTCTCATATTAGGAAGCAGAATATTATAATGGGTAGAGGGCTAGGCTATGCATAAGCTGGGAAGACCTGGATTCAAATTCTGCCTCGAACACAATTTCCCAAAAGTCTTAATAAAAGTTTAGGTTTTAATAGTTTAAACTGTCCATAGTAGCTTTGTGACCATGTAACCTCACAAGGTTTGTAAGGTAGCTTCCTAGGACTAATGCACTGGAATTCCCACAGCAGAGACCCTTCCCCCATTCCATACAAGCATCCTATGAGCTAGATAAAGCAGGTGGTGCTATCTCCAATTTTACTGATAAGGAAA
Organism: Gymnobelideus leadbeateri; assembly: GCA_011680675.1. NCBI lineage: Eukaryota > Metazoa > Chordata > Mammalia > Diprotodontia > Petauridae > Gymnobelideus > Gymnobelideus leadbeateri. The sequence continues at coordinate 169,185 of WOXC01011715.1, forward strand.
CTGAGGCATAGAGTGGTTAAATGACTTGGCCAGGGGTAAAAAGCTAGTATCTAGTAATAGTACTAGAACTTAGTTCTACTGACTCTTAAGACCCAATGTTCTTTCTTTTCTTTTTTGAAGTTTTTACATAGTTTATTTATCCTCTGATAAAAATGTATAATCTCTGTGGAAAAACATCAACCCTAGTGCCTTTTATTCCTTCTTTTTGCTGGCACCGACATTTGCCTTTGCAGTACCCCGGCTTTCTTCGTTCTGTTCTTGTGTTCCTTTCACTGCTTTCTTGATGTCTTTTTCTTCTCATACAGACCATATCTTCCAAGTCTGTGCTTTGGTTTATTTTTCTTTGCATAGTCAAGGGAATCATAAATCATGCCAAGGCCTGTTGTTTTGCTACACCAAAGTGAGTTTTGAATCCAGAGACAAAAATGACATCTGGAGCTGTCTTGTACATCTTGGTCAGTTTTTCTCAAATTTTAGTCTTGGGCACTGTGGCTTTTCCAGTGTGAAGGACATCTACAACCATCTGTTTATGCTGAAGAGATCTGTTTATCATGAACTTCCTGGTTTTGATGGTTCATTCATGACTGGCTCCTTGAGCAGGAGGAGAGGCTACTCTTTCTTTTCTTTTCAAATTTTTATTGATATCTTTATCTCTGAAGATTTCCCTCACTACCTAGAAAACTATCAAAGAACAAAAAATAAAGAGAAAAAAGCTCAATTCAACAGAACTAACCAGCAGATCAGTTGAGTGACGATATTAAGTGATACACTCAATCCCCTGCCCCTACAAACAAGGCGTTGAGGTGCATGTTCTCATCTCTTCTCAGGTTCCAAGCTTAGACTGCACACACATGTATGCATGTATACATATACATATATGTGTATGTGTGTGTATATATTACAGACAAGTTGGCTGAAGTACAAAATGAAACTGTATTTTCAGTTAATAGTGAGAAACCATGATTTTATCAGTGCAAATACTCCCTCTACTGGTGCCCATCACAACATCTCTTCCCTGAAGGAAATGGTTTTTCTGAGCTTCCAACAATCTTCTTAGACAGGAATCTCTTCAAACTTATTGGGGAGGCTGATTGAGAGGATGACAGACACATCACGGTGGGCCCCATATGGCAGAGAAAAATAGCGGTCATTTATAGAAAGCCTTAAGGCTGGCAAAACCCTCACATTTCATTTGAGCTACACAACAACCCTATGAGGTGGGTACTCTGTTCCCATTTTACAGATGAAGAAACTGAGGTTCATAGAGGTAAAGTGATCTGCCCATTGCCATAAAGTTAGTGTCAGAGGTAGCATAGTACCTGGTCTTCTTGGCTCCCAGTCCAGTACTCTATCCACAATGACACTTCTGAGACAGAATCATACAAAATCACATTTCAGAAGGTAGAAGGGACCATAGGGGGAAAGACAAAATAACTGAATTTTTTTTTCCAACTGGGTTTTTTTATTGTCAGGTAGACAAAGTTGAGTGAGTTTGTTCTGGATTAGGAAACCTATGACGGTGAAAGGATAGGATGTTTAAATGCTTGGTCTTCTCCTTGTTAACTTTTCCTAAACAAAAATGTAGAGAGTGGAAGACACCTGAGGCTAGGTTACCTGACATCTTCTGTTCCAGCATCAGGAAGAAGTGGGTTCAAACTATACCTTGGACAGAGTCACTGAGCCTTTGGGAGCCTCAGTGTCCTGATTTGTAAAACGGGGATGAGATGCCAATACCTAGCGCACATACCTCACAGGGCTATTACAACATTCTCATAAGATAACGAAAGTAAAGCCTTTTAAAATTTTAGATGGATATATAAGTGTCAATTATTCTTACTCCTTTAGAGTAACCCCTCTTTGGGGTCTCTAAAGGAATACAGTCATTTTTTGTTTAAACCTTCACTCAACCCATTTTGAGCTTCTGATTGAAACAGAACTAATTTGAAGGCAACTTCCCTGACCAACTCAACTAGTAGTGCCTCTTACTTCTAAGATTTTTTTTTTTTAACCTCTCTGACCTAGAGGTAGCTGGGTGGCAAAGCAGTTCAGAGTACTGGAGCTGGAGTCAGGAAGATCTGAGTTCAAATCCAGCCTCAGACTTTTACTAGCTATGTGACCCTGAAGAAGTCACCTAATCTCCGTTCACCTCATTTCCCTCAGCTGTAAAAAAGGAACAGCACTTACCTCACAGGGTTCTTGTGAGGATCAATGAGAGAATATATGTAAAGGGCCAACTATCGTTGTTCAGTTGTGTCCAAACACCATTCAACTTTTCCTATGCCTGGCACAGAGCCAGAGATTATTAAATGCTTGCTGATTGATTGGCTAATTAACCACCCCACTCCCCCAGGATCATCTCACCTTTATTCCCCGATCCCTCTACCCGACCCAACTAAGGTTTCCTTTTCCTCTGTCATATTTCCCTTTACAATATAACCATTCAAGGATTAACATACATCTCCAGGGATTCCTCCTTTGGTATGGGAAGGAGGGAGTAGGGAGCTCTGTCTTAAACTCATAATGAGATGTTATTTTACTACATGGGTTATAGGTGGGGTCAGTCCACTTTATGTATATACAACTGCTTATATGAAATGTGATTTATATCAGTGCCAGGAAAACTTCCCACTCTGATACCTGAAATGACATTCCTGTGAGATAAGGCATCTTCCCCAGTTAAAATGGAGACAGCCCTGGGAAGCGTAATGTACTGAACCACTCTTTGAAGGAGACACAATTTCATTGGTGTGGGAGCCAGAAGGATCCACAGAAGCCATTGAGTTCAATCTCATTTTAAAGTTGAGGAAATGAAAGCCCAAAGTGAACTGCCCCAGGTCACATAACCAGTGTGGGAGGAAGGAGATGAACAAAGTCCTATGCCTTTATTACTAGTCCTCTTTCCACTGTCCCAAGACCTCTCCCAATTCCTTCATCTTTGTAGACAGCTCATGTGTTGCTGTAGTCAAAAGAATACATCCCCTGGCAATAAGACTCTCAGAATTTAGCCAGGTTGAATCCCAAATAAAAGGCAGAATTCCCCCTCCATGCCTCTCCTTGACACCTTTCCTGCTTGGGCAGGAGGCCCTTCTGGAGCTTATGCTCTCTGGCAGAACCTTATCAGTTATTAAAAAGTTAGTGTGGATTCATTCAATGGATTCTTTCCAAATGATGGCCAGCTAACAACTTTAGATGGAGGGATGGGGGAAAGAGGAAATAGACAGGTCCAGAACCTAGGCACCACCCAAAGAGGACAGGACTAGGTGGGAGGTTGCAAGGCACCAGACAAACTTTACCTACTTCTCAATTTTGCCTAGGGTCAGTCTTGGCTTTGTTTTTAATTCAGATCAGATGACTTCTCCCCATGGATTTTAATATGATAAATGTACATTTAAATTCTAGTGAGTATTTACAAAAACAAAGTAGGTTGCCTTAGTGGATACAGTGTTGGGCTTGGAGTTAGGAAGATGTGAACTGTGAACTTGTCTCAGACACTTCCTAGCTGTGTAACCCTGGGCTAGTCAATCTCTCTCAGCCTCAGTTTCCTCATCTAAAATGGAGATAATAGCCCCTATCTCCCAAGGTTAAGATCAAATTAGAAAAGGTATGAGTTCAAAGTGCTGCTATTGGCCGATTATTTCCCTAAATGTGGTTTTAGTTCAAAAATCAGATTTTTCACTTTTGGCAGAAAAAAATAATAGTATGTTTTTTGTTTTTTGGTTTTTTTTTAGGAGGTGTTTACCGTCTTTTCCTGCATGTGTAGACTCTCGAGGACTTCTTGGGCAAGGAGGAAACCCCAAAGTAACAGCAGGCAGAGTGCTGAGCAGAACCAAAAGTTTAAACATAGTCTGGCATCTGTCGAATAAAGATGTACATTTACAATAGCTCTAGTCTCCAGCCTCCAGACAGCACCCACAGAGGAATCGCAGTCCCAAACCAGTTTTCAGGACGTTCCGGCTGGTCCGCATACCCTGGCACAGTCTCTGAGGAGGCTCTCTTGAGGCACCCAGTTCCCACCTTCCCCCAGGGCATTCTCAGCAGATGCCAGTCCCTCTACACCCACCACCAAACCTCCAGTCACTTCCTAGGAAGCCCGAGACTCCCCCAAGGAGGGGCAGCGGGGTAACCCGTAACCGTGGGCCACGGAGCATACCCTCCCCGGCCGCCACCCGAAGCAAGTGGAGAAACAAGCGGTTAGGTTTCCCATCTCGGCCCCCAGCCCCACCGCTACTGCTCACCTCCCGGCCTCAAGGCGTAGAGATCGCCCCCTGGCAAGGTTCTCTCCGGAAGAACAGGTTAAAAGTTATCTTTTTTCTACATAGTCACTTCCTACCGAACTTAACGCGCGCCCCCCGCCCAGGTGAACGGGGATCAAGTTTACACCCCAGACTCTTCCCCCCACCCAGGATTAAGGAGGCTCAGACTCCAAACTTCGGCCCCCCTTCCCCCCTTTCCACCGCCCGGGTTTCGGAGGCTCTATTTACAGATCCCTGGCAGCCCCGGTACCCAACGTCCCAGGTACAAAGCTCAAGATCCAGAATTCACTTCCCTCTCCCCGCTCCCCCCACCGCCCCCCATCGCCATTCCCCTGATTAAGGAGGTTCCAGTTCCAAAATTCAGGCCCAAGTTCCTCCACCACCCACTCCAGATCTCTCCCCATCACCCGGGTTACCGAAGCTCTATTTGCCGCTCCCCCCCCCACCCTGCTCCATTTCCCATGGTTCCTGCCCCCATCTTTGGGATTCCCGAAACTCCTGTTCAGACCCCCTCCCTCCAGCCCCGTCCTCATCCCCAGGATTTGTGGACACCCGGGTCCCAGACCTCAGACCTCCCTCCCCTTCCCCCCACCCTCCACCCCATCCCCACCACAGGTCTCCTGGGCTACCAAGGCTCACTTTCCAAACTCCAGGCCTCGCTCCCCGCCCGCTCCCTAACTCCACAGTCACGGCCCCCCGCAGTCCAGCCCTATGGTACCTGGAGCCGCTGACACATGCTCTGGAGCCGCCGTCCGGTTTCTGCCAGGCCCGGAGCGGATCCCGGGCTTTGTCGTTGATGCCCCCCACTTCTTCTCCTCTCAAAATCAGTCGGGCCCGCTGAGGCTGGGAGCCTAGGCTCGCGATCCCGGGGTCAGCCAGCTGGCAGACGCTCACCTGAGCTCCCGGCGAAACCTGCCGCTCCCGGACGGGACGGGACCGGCGCCCTGGCTGCGGGACGCTGGCGGCGGGCTCACTCCGTGCTCCCTTCTGCTGGGCAGGCGGGCTCCCAGGCGCTTCCTGGAGCGGGCGGAGTCCCGGGAGGGGGCGAGTCCCCGGCCTTTCAGTCTCAGCAGGTGGCCTGGCGCCCTCACGTGTCCCCGCCTCCAGCTCCGGGGCCAGAGACTGAGCAGCCAGGTAAGGAGAATTCGGTCCCCGGCTTCCCAGCCTGCAGAGAAACTGGAGCGAAGTGGAGGCCCGCCCCACACACTGAGCCGGGCTGGGCCAGCTCCAAGCCCTTCCCTCCTGGCTCCCGCTCGGCCAGCTAGAGGAGGGCCACACCTGGGGAGGCCTGAGCTCCAGAGTCTCTGCCTTGCACTTGTCGGGGAGTGGGAAGGGAGGCTGTCACTTTAGGCCTCGCACCCCGTCTCAGCCTTGTGGAGTATGGACTGCATTCAAATTCTGGACCTTCCTCTGCTCTAGCTTCTGTGTCCACGGACACATGCTTGACCAATTTGTAGTTAATCAATCGAGTATTTGTTAGGTGCCTACTATGTGCAAGGTATGTACTAGGGGATCCAAATTAAAAAAAAAAATCCATACTTGCAATGGGGTGAGAACACACACATATACACATACGTATAATAAATGCAAATAGATACAATGTAGTCAAACACAGGGTACCTCCAAAATCTTAGTTGAGTTTTAAGCTATTAAATCTTTAAAAACTTCTGCTAAGACTCTTGTCCTCCCCCCAGCCCAAAGTAGTCTGTGAGTGAGTGCACCAGCGGCTGTGGCTCAGGAAAGGCTTCTTGCAGATGATGAAGCCCGAGCTACATTTTAAAAGTACTTTTTGAAGAGGAATTAAGGAGACACTTTTCCCGACCTGGGGGATGGCTAGTGCAGACACTGAGCTGGGAGATGGTGTATCTTGGGGGAGGCACACCTTGGTTGATATCAGAGAGAGGGAGTAATATCCAATGAGGGTGGGAAGACAGGTTGGGGCCAGATTGTGAAGGATTTTAAAAACTGAACAGAGGAGTTTATATTATATCCTAAAGGTAATATAATATTTATAGCGCGTGTCATGTGCCAGGCTAAGCACTTTACAATTACTATCTCATTTGATCTTACAACAACCCTGGAAGGTAGGTGTCATTATTATCCCCATTTTACAGATGGGGAAACTGATACCGATAGTGGTTAAGTGACTTGCCTCACCTAGTCGAGTTTTCTCATCCATAAAATGAGGTGAAGAAGGAAATGGCAAACCACTCCAGTATCTTTGCCAAGAAAACCCCAAATGGGGTCATGAAGTTAGACATAACTGAACAACAACAGTAAAGGGTTAAGCAAATGTTTGTTTTTGTTTTTGTTTTTTGTTTTTGCTTTTTGGAGGGTAATTGGGGTTAAATGACTTACCCAAAGTCACACGGCTAGTAAGTGTGTCAAGTGTCTGAGGCTGAACTCAGATCCTCCTGACTCCAGGACCTGTGCTCTATTCACTGCACCACCCTGGCCACCCTAGCCACCTCCAAATGTTTTGTTTTGTTTTGTTTTTTTAAGGATGGGGAAATTTGGTCATCTTTGAAGGCAATAGGGAAGGAATTTTAATAGGGAACTGTTGATAATTTGAGGGGGAGGGGAATGACTGAGGACACAATCATATAGAGAAGACCAGAAGAGATGAGATCTAATGAAAATGTAGATCAAGCAAAGATGTTTGCCTTGATAAGGAGAAGTCACTTGTCTGTCAGAGCCTGAGGGAAAGGAAGAGAGAGTGGAAGCCAAAGGATTTTTTGATGAAGAGAATGGGAAAAAAGGAAATTCATGTCAAATGTCCTGAATTTTTTTTTCAGTAAAGTAAGAGGTAAGCTCTTTAGGTGACAGGGAAAAAAGGAACAAATATACAGGGCTTGTAGAAAGAAAAAAAGTCAGTGGTGGCTAGGTGATGCAGTTGACTGAGCACTGGCCCTGGAGTCAGGAGGACCTGAGTTCAAATTCAGCCTCAGACACTTGACACACTAGCTGACTGACCTCGTGCAAGTCACTTAACTCCAATTGCCCAAACTTCCCTCTATAAAAAAACAAAGAAGAAGAAGAAGAGTTTGGAATAGCTTCTGTGAGGTGGGATTTCTTAAGATTTTGGAGAATAGGAAATCAATTAAGGAGAAATAAAAGGACTTCCTTGGTGCAAGAAGGGTCCAGTTAAGACTGGAATGGTTATGAGACTTCCTCCAACTTTGTTCCGAAGTTCATGCTCAAGAACAGAGAATGTTGAGGCCAGGGCTAATCCAGGGTTGAGGTTTGGCAGGAGATAAACAGCATAAAGAAAGGGGAAAGCACAGGGGAAAATATGGAGTTGAAATGACTAATTTCCCATGGAAAGGTAGGAAAATGAAGTTAGAGCCTGTGAAGGTACTAAGAGATAGATGAAAGGGAGATCCTAGGTGAAAAGTCAGTTTAGAATAGGTTTGTGCCTCCTTATGAGGCACAGGGAGAAGTGGAATGATAGGAGGTTATGGTCAGATAGAGGAAGGCCAGAACTTCTAAGTAGGCAGACCATTTGTACGTAATGGCAAGGTCTAGTGTGTAAAGTCCCTTCTGGCCTACACCATTATTTCTTGTTCCCCTTCTACCTTATATTTAATGTGCTTGTATTTATTGTATGTATTATATTTATTGCATATATTCTTTTATGTATATTATATACACATGTAGCTTCCCTATAAAATGTAAATTTTTTGAGAATAGAGATTGCTTCATTCCCCCCCGCCCTTATCTCCCTACTACTGTTGAAGAGTAGGTGATTAATAAATGCTTGTTGATTGATTAATTTCAAAAGGAAGGAAATCTTGAGTCCATCAATAGATATTTATGGGACACTGGGGTGTCCTGTAAACATCTTGAACTCAACCTGTCCAAAATCCAACTCACCCCTGCCCTCACATGACTTCCATATTTCTGTCTTTGGCACCACCATCCTTCTGGCCAATTGGGTTCACCACCCGATGTTCATCTCCTGTTCAACTCCTGTATCCCACTTTTTCATCCCCATATCCAATCAGATGGAAGTCTTGTTGACTTTACGTCTATACCTCCTCTCACATCTAGTCCTACTCTCTGCTTACATAGCCATCACCTTAGTTCAGAACTTTATCTTCCCTCTCATGGACTACTGGAATAGTCTTGTCATTGGTCTCCTTGTTTTTAATCTCTCCCCTTTCCCATACCCCCTCCACATTGTTGCCAAATTGATATCCCTAAAACAAAGGTCTGACTGTCAATCCCTTGACCAAGAAAGTTTTTTGTTGTTCAGTGGTGTGCTACTCTTCATCACCACATTCAGGGTTTTCTTGTCAAAGATACTGGAGTGGTTTGCCATTTTCTTCTCCAGCTCATTTTACAGATGAGGAAACTGAGGCAAATAGGATTAAGTGACTTGCCCAGGATCACAGAGCCAGGAAGTATCTGAGGCCAGATTTGAACTCATGAAGATGAGTCTTCATGATCTATGCTCTGTGCACTATAGAAGCTTTAGAAAAGTGGCTCAACCTGGGTCCACGGATAGGTTTCAGGGTGTCTATGAACTTAAATGGGAGAAAATGGCATCTTTATTTCAATATTATTGGTTGCCTTTGTAGTTCCCTTTGTCATATGAATTTAAAAACACAATTCTGAGAAAATGTCCATAGACTTTACCTGAAAGCCCCTTATTTTCTAACGTTATATTCTTAACGTATTTTTAAATGTTAAAAGCTTCAGCAGCTCTCTATTCCCTTTGGTCATTTAAAGCCTTGCATAGTCTGTGTCCAGGCCTCTCTTTAGACATTTCACATTGGTTCCCTTCCTATACTCTCTATTCTGATGACATTGATTTACTTATTCCATCCTACTGTATAACATTAAATTTCCTATGTACACCTTTTTACAAAGATAATTCCCCATTCCTGGAATATTCTCCTTCTTCACCCCTGTCTTTTTATCTTCCTTGAAGGCTAGGTTCAGGTATCTTCTCTTACCTGGACAATTTCCCAGCCTTCCATTCCTCCACCAAAATTATTTTGTATTTACTATGTATATTTTTCCTTTTTCTGATCTGCCTTCCTTGAAGGTAGGCATTGTTTTGCTTTTTCCTTGCTTCCCAGTCTCTCAATAATGTGATTTTCATGATAATAATAATAAATGCTAAAAACTTTAATAATAATAAACACATTATTGTGTTATAATAATAATAAAAAAACCTTATTATATCGAACTGATTTACAATGCAAAGCGTCCCATGGATGGTAACACACAGGGGAAGAAATGCTAAAAATCAAGAACACCATTTTCAAATGTTGGTCAGGGCTCAGAAATGCCACAGTCAGGTTCTGGTCTTGGAATCATAAACTTCAAGAGCTGAAGGAACTTCAGTGGTCACCTTTTCCAACCCCCTCATTTTATAGATAAGAAGACTGAGGCCCAGAGAGGTGAAGGAATTACTCCAATGTCACAGAGCTAGTAACTGTTAAAGCCAAGATTTTGTCCAGAGTATTCCATGGATTTCATCTGATACTCTTTTCACACCATGTTGCCTGACATCCCCTTTGCCAGTAATACTGTAAAACTTTAACTTCATTTTGTAATCCTGACTCTCTCAAAGTTTTAGTAAATTTTGGCAAAATTCTCATACAGCACTAAACCTGTGTGTTCCAAACATCAATGAATAATGAGGGCACCTTCTTTTCTTCTCTAATAGAGAGCCAAAAAGATGCTGGGGTCAGCTGGGGCTTACTCCAGGGTATCAAGTTTAGAGATCACTGAGAATACTTGAATTCATGGAAACAATGGAGTTTAGCATCTGGTTAGCAAGACTAATTAGACAAAATAGCAAAGATCAGGTGAGATAGGAAGGTACCAGACTGAGACCAATGGAAAATGAGTTGGACCCAGAGTTGAACAGGAAGAAGATTGCAAGGCTCCCAGGCTTTCCAGCCAAGTAAAAACTCATCTTTGTAATACTGACATTCTACCACTGTTGTTATATAGCAGCAAAACATGAGATATAACAGTATCCAAAGAGTAAGCATGCCTGCCACATGGAAGGCAATGGAGAGCAGTAGTGTGGCAAGTTACCAGTGAGAAAGCCTAGAGAGGAGCATGAATAAAAGATGTCATCAGGGAATTGTATGATCAGAAAAGAAAGAGCTTGTCTCATGGCAAGGGTGAGGATGAGAGGTGGATAGTCAGGTGCTCCATTGGTTTCTTCGAGATGTCAGGAGGAATTGAGGAATACCAGTGATAAGAGATAGCATAATGTAGTGGAAAAGGTCCCAGACTTGCAGTGAGGAAGAGCTGGGTTCAAATTCCATAATAAAAACTTACTAGCTATATGCTTTTGGGCAAATCAGTTACTCTTTCTCTGCCTTAGTTTCCCCATCTGGAAAATGATAGGACTGGAACTGATGAGCTCTAAGATTCTTTATACTTCTAAATCTATGATCCTATGAATTTCTGGAAGGATATGGTCAAAAGTCAGGATGGATAAGAGTTGGGCAAGTCTAGATATATTGTAGTCTGCAACACTGAAAGGAGCATCCAAGTCTATGAGATCAAAGATCCATTTATTATTTTGTCTCATCTTCTTTTGACTTTTCTCTGCTTCCCGAAGACAGAGGCTATTTTAATTTTATTTACAGTGTCTGGAACACAATAGATACTTAATAAATGCTTGTTGATTGACTGATGAGCACCTAGTATGAGATCCCCTCCCACTATACTGGGACCTCCCTAACAATGATCTTCCCAAAGCCACTGTACTGCATATCCTCCTCCCCAAATGAAAACAAAATTCATGCTTCTCACCCTAGGTACAGCATGTGGTTCTTATTCTGACTGGAAAAGTGCCTAATTATGGCTCTGCTGTTACTATCAGTTATGAATAAATATTACCACATAAGTGACAGCTAACTTTTTGTGCAAATAATGTAACTGCTAGGATTAGAAAAAATAGATACTGGACATTGTCTAAGGTTCTGTGTCTTGACCAGGATGAATTGAACTATGCAGGAAAACATCCAAAACCTCAGTTCAGAGGAAATAGCCTTATTCCATCAAAGTTAGATACTTAAGAAACTAAACCCTGAAAGAGGAAAATTTTAAGAGGATTGGAGACAAAGAGAAATGCAGCATCATACAAAGATAAGGATTGGGGAGAAGACAAGAATAAGAGGGAGATGGGGGATGTTGTGAACTTTGATTCAACAAATATGAACTTTATCATGAAATTCCTACATAACAGAGGCATCTACCCACACATAAATGAGCCACAGATGAAAATAAATAGAGCTTTGTACTCAAATCAAATACCTCAAACTATTGACTAAGAGAGGAGGGTGGGCACAGAAATAGAACTGCCAGGGTTTTGAATTATGGTTTCCACATACACTTATTACAACATACACTTCTATATCAATCAGTTATTCAACCAAGCATTTATTCTATGCTATATTCTAGGCACTGTGCTAGGAAATAGAAATACAAAGACAAATGAAATAGTCCCTGCCATGAAAGGAGTTTTTATTCAAATTGGGGAAAGAAACCATACCCCTCCAAATATATATACCAAAATATAAATAAATAAATGCAATGGTGCTGGGGAGGGTGGGATTGTCAGGAAAGGCCTCATGTAGTGAATGGAACCTGAGGCATGCTTTGAAGGAAGTTAGGAATTCTAATACTTAGAAGTCAGAAGATAGTATATTCCAGATAGAAAGGACAGCCCATAAACAGGCATGGGGATGGGAGATGGAATGTTGCATGTGAAGGACATCAACTCATTTAGTTTGTCTGAACCATTGAGTGCAGTCCCATTTTAAAAAATAAACAAAAATAATTTAAAATTATAAGAAATGCTACTAGATGATAACTAATGCTACTAGATGATAAAGTTTCTTCTAACTCTCAGCTTGTCAACTTCCGAGTCATTCTTGGTTCACAGAAAGTTAGCAAAAGACAAATAATTGGAGGGATATTCACTGTGCATGGCTGGGCTGAGCCAATATAATATAAATGACTAGACTATGCATTCTTAGTCAGGCCTGGCTCATTTTGGATTGGAGTGAAATGAGATTCTTGTAGAACTTCTAACTAACATTCAACAGTATCAAGTATATTAACAGTAGCAAGCAAAGAATAATAAACAATAGTATAAATTAATCCATTTGGGCCCAGCTTCTTTGCCTTTGCCTTTGCCATGGTAATGCACCTGGTGAGAAGCCTGTATCAAGCCTGAGGATCCCCTTGGCTTCTCATGTACTGATATTTTGTATTTAGATAACTGAGACCTCCACAACTATTATTAATTAAGAACCAATTGATTAGATCTTTGGAACATTAATTATGTCTTTTTTTTTGAGAGGCAATAAGTGTCTTGTCCAGGGTCACACAGGTAATAAGTGTCCAAGGTCTGATTTGAATTCTGGTCCTTCTGACTTCTGGCCTGAATTCTCTCCATTGTGCCACCTAGCTGCTCCATCATTCATTAAGTCTTGAGGATAGTTTTATTATCAAAATTTTAAGGAGCAACTATCCTTGACTGAATGAAATAGATGCTCCCTGGTAACATTAACTTAATTTGCAGATTTAGTGTAACTTCACCCAATATGGAAGGACAGTCATATTGGGGTTAGATGACAAATACAGAAACAAAGAAAAGAGAATGGTCTTACATGTTCAAAGGTGAATGTAAGCTCCTTGAGGGTAGCAATAGTGTCATTTTTGTCTTTGAATCCTTAGTACCCAGCACAGTGCTTTGTGCATAGTAGGTGTTAATCAATGCTTGTTGACTTGGACAGTGTCCAAGGGTCCTGATCTCCATTTTTATTAATCTTCTGGAATCAATTTCTTGTCTCATAACTATTTTAATGAAATAAGTAGAAGCAGTACAGTGAAATGGAAAGAGTGAATTTGGAGTCAGAGGACCTGGGTTTGTGTTTTGGTTACTATTTGTTACTTGTTTGGTCTTGGGCAAATCAACTTATGGCTCTGGACATAGACACATATAGTGCCTACTATATGCCAGGTGTTTTACAATTATCTCATATTATCCTCATAATGACCCTAGGAGATGCTATTATTCTCCCCATTTTACAGTTGAGGAAATTGAGGTTAAATGACTTGCTTAAGGTCACATAGTAAGTATCCAAGGCTGGATTTGAACTCAGGCATTCTTAACTCTAGATTCAATCTCTGTGTTTAGTCCCTGCATTTATTCCTGTATTTAGTGAGGGGTTGCGCTTGATCAGTGGTGTCAAACTAACGTAGAAATGGGGGAGAGAGGCATATATAAGGGTCTGTCTATTGATTTAGAATTAGACATTATTAGACATATATTAACATTTTATTCAGATAGTTAGGTGGCACAGTGGATAGAGTACTGGGCCTAATGTCAGAAAGACCTGAATTCAAGTATGACTTACTAGCTGTGTGAACCTGGGCAAGTGACTTAACCATGTTTGCCTCAATTTCCTCATCTGTAAAATGAGTTGTAAAATGAGAAAAGGATATTGCCAACCATTTCAGTATCTTTGCCAAGAAAACTGCAAATGGGGTCATGAAGAGTCAGACATGACTGAACAACAACATTATTGTGTTCTATTGTTTTTTATATATTGTTAAATAATTAAATTTAAATATTTATATAGTTGTACATATATTTATATGTTTTGTTAAATAATTTCCCCATTACATTTTTTTAAAAATTTAAATCCCAGGATATCTCAGCTGGTGCACACAAAGGTGCCAGTCAAAGAGCACGGGCCTCTTGAATTCATTGGGCTTGATGCAGCGTACAAAGAAGGGCTGGCAGATACTGAGGGTTTGAATCAGTAGCTCCAGGGAGCATTTGAACTGACTGAGGAGAGTGGGGGAGCACTTCCTGGTTTCTGCTCCCTGGGACAGGAGAGGAGGAGAGGGGACCTGTCAGGTTCAGGAAGACTCCCCATTACATTTTAATCTGGTTCTGCCTCAATTGGGAGTGTTGCTGCCCCATTGCTGCCTACCATTTCCAAGAACTTTGAACTTAAATCATCTCAAAAGTCCCTTTTTAGCTTTGAATGAGATGTTTCTATGAAAACCCTTCTGAAAAGTTCAAAGGGCTCCCAAGTATGTTATCCCTTTGGTTATTACAACATATCTGCAAATGATTTTCCCATTTAACAAAAGGGAAAATTGAGACAAAGACAAGTTAAGGGACTTGCCTAAAGGCATATGACCATTTCAAAAGGAAGGCTGGGCCAATTCCCTGATGCGGAGTCCATGCCAAGCCCTGGATAGTGCTGGTTTAGCCCTCTTGGAGCTATCCTGAAACAAAATGTCTTCAGTGGAATAAACACTTGGATTTAGAGTCAGAAGATCTGGGTCCAGATTCCTACCCCACAATTTATTAACTATATGACCTTGGACAAGTCCCATAACTTTCCTGGGCCTCAGTTTCCTCCTTTGTAAAATGAAAGGTTTGGGTTATGTGGCCCTGGTGGTCCCTTCCAGTTTTAAATCATCAATCCTTTAAAAGAATACTGGAGGAAGGAGTCAGAAGGACTGGCATTCAGAAGCTGTCCTACTAATCTTCTGGGACAGTTGGACCAGGTGATTTTCAGAGTCCCTCTGGGATCATAAGAATTGCTTTAAGGAAAATCACAGGCAACAGGAAAGTTGCAGCCAGTGCAGATGCCTAAGGCTTTTGCAACCTCCACACCCTGATTGCTTGTGTCCATATTTGGAACCGGAGCAGCAACTTTGGGGCACCTGACGTCTCTGTGACTTTCAGACCTGATATTTTAGCTTCTCTTATTTTCTGTTTGCAACATGCCCAACAACATCGGACTGAGGGAAATTAAAAGGAACTGGCTGCTTGTGTAACAGTCTGGAATTTTCAGGGGAACCCAAAAGGTAAATAAGTTAAGGGTCTTGATGTTCCTCTTTGAACAAGGTAGTTATTTTCTCCCCTTAGGGGCAGAACCCTGAACTTAAAAAAAAAGCTGTATTGTTGCTTTTTTTTTGTTCCTTTTAAAACCAGTCATTTCCTGATATTCAACACCACAACCCCTAGTCTCCCCATGGAACCTTCCCCATGGTTAAATGAAACCAGACAACGTAGTTACAACATAGGGAACATTCTGTAGCTGTGTTCCCCAACTTTTCCAAGGAAAAAATTGAAGCAAAAGATGGTCTGGTCTTTTGCATTATAATTGTCTCACTGTCTTTTTAAAAATAAGGTTTTAATGTTATAACAAGTTAAGATTCCCTTGCCTAGATGGAATCTTATGCATACCCACATGTATATGAATAATGATAGTTAAATTAAATAATAGTAACAGATCTTTAATATTCAACAAACATTTTAAGTGCCTACTGATTATGTGCAAAGTCCAGAGCTAGGTGCTTAGGCAGATATACAGTTTAAAGAAGATAAAGTCCCTGCCTTCATGGAGTTTATAGTCTAGTAGTTGTATAAGACTGATGTTCAGTCATTTTTCAGTCATTTGTCTCTTTGTGACCCCATTTGGGATTTTTTTGGGCAAAGTGATTTTCCATTTCTTTCTCCAGCTCATTTTACAGATGAGGAAACTGAGGCAAACAGGGTTAAGTGACTTGCCCAGGGTCATATAGCTAGTAAGTTTCTGAGGCCAGATTTGAACTTAGGAAGGTGAGTCTTCCTGACTCCAGTCCAGGCACTTTATCCACTACCACACCTAGCTGCCCTACCTACCCTACTGAGCTCAACAAATATTTGATGGTCAGTTAGTTGGATTAGTCAATGTTGATCCAAGTGATTTTGGAAGCACCATTTCCTTCAATCATTAGTGCCATAAGCCCTTGGTGGTCAGGGTTTCTTTTTTCTGTCACTTAACTGCCCAGAAGTACCTTGTGGTAGATGCTTAATAAATGTTTGTTGAGGGAATGAATTCCTCTTTTGTTTTAGACATCTTTATATGGCTGTCTTACATAGATAAATCAACTGGTTTTCACTTTGTAGGCTTGCTCTATAGAGAATTTTGCAAAATTTTCAGGAATATAGATATTTATAGGTAACTATAGAGGGAACTAGGTGGTACAATGGATAAAGTCCTGGGTCTGAAGTCAGGAAGACCTGAGTTCAAATTTGACCTCAAATGCTTGCTAGCTATATGATTTTGGGCAAATCACTTAACTTCTCCACCTGTCTCCTCATCTGTAGAAAAGGGACAATATTTATAGCACCTACCCATCTGGGTTGTTGTGAGGATAAAATGAGAATATTTGTAAAATGCTTTGCAAACCTTAAATTGCTATGTAAATGTTAGCAGTTAGTATTAACTTACAAATTGGCTTTCGGTAGCACTGATCTTATACACACTGGTCCATTGAAATTGTATCCCTCACACCTCTACACCTATGAGCAATGCAAGCTATTCCAAGGTATGGTTGAATTGCTCAGCCATCCCTCCCTTTGCCTCATCATTGATGACAAAAGGGTGAGTAGCAGTTTAAAAGTTTCTTAACAGGTTGGTTTAAAAATTGTTCCCATAAAACCACTCTGTAAGGATTCTTAAAAATGATGCACTACCATAGTTCCCCCCAGTCCTCTAGGGAAAGTGCTACCCTTAACAAAGTGTCCACTCCAGACCTAGTTGCCTTTGAATTCATGGGGCTACAAAGTAAATATGTTCTGAGGGCAGGGGAGGAAACAAAGTCTTTTATTGTTTACAGAAGGTGACTAGCCTCAATGATCAGGTCTAGTCGGGTGAAAACCAAAACAGATTCAAAATTTAGCACAGGAAGGGGCATTTGGTCCATTACTTTCATTATATTGAAGAAGAAATAGAGGTCTAAGGCAACAAGATGGAAAGCTAGGATTTGAACCGATAACCTCAGATTCCTGATTTTCTTTTCCATAGCAACATGATGCTCCCAATAGCCAGGGTTAGCATGTGACTGGGCTGTGTTGCTGTATTTCCCATGAGGCTGTGCATAGCCTGTTCTCTAAACTAAGGTCCTTTGGAGTTACATAAGAAAAAAAATACACATTTACAGCCTCAGCTTGTTTTCTATGGCCATTTCCCCCCTTTCTGATGCTCATTCAGTACCATTAAGAATATATAACTTTTACAGAAGAGAATGGAATTTCTCATTGACATCATTGTGTCTTAGTGGGGAGTGGAGATTTCTGTTGGTTCTTCTGTAATATTGTGTGTAGCTGGTGACACGAACATAGTCCCCTAGCACTTAACCCCAAGCAGAAATTCAGAAGGTCAGA
Source organism: Gymnobelideus leadbeateri (assembly GCA_011680675.1). Lineage (NCBI taxonomy): Eukaryota > Metazoa > Chordata > Mammalia > Diprotodontia > Petauridae > Gymnobelideus > Gymnobelideus leadbeateri. Next base: position 186,654 of record WOXC01011715.1, read on the forward strand.
AATTCTTAGTGTTGGAATTCATTAACAGGTCCTAGAATAGCTGCTGTTTCTATACTCATTTACAGCACCAGCTATCTATTCTATCCCTAACCCCTCCTCTACTCAATGTGACTCCTCCACAGTGGTCTTTAGACTTTGGAGGTTAGTATGTGACCAACCACACCAGTCATGACCACCACACCTGTCCTTGAGGAGGGGCTGTTTTACTAGAAGCTTGATGACCTCATTATACTAAGTTGAAACATTATATTTTTAAATAAACATGCATGTGATCTCTAAGGCAGCTAGGTGGCATAGTGGATAGGGTTCCAGGCCTGCAGTCAGGAAGATCTGAGTTCAGATCTAGCCTTAGATTCTGGACATATAACTTAACCTCTGTTTGCTTCAGTGTCCTCAACTGCAAGATAGAGATAATAATAACACCTACTTCCCAGGGTTCTTGTGAGAATTTAGTGAGATGATCATTGTAAAGGGCTTGGCACACAGTAATGTGCTAATGTACAATGACTTACATTCCCACTTTTCCTCCCAAAAGTCTCTCACTTGTACCCTCAGCCTGAAGTGGCTGGACAAGTGTCTCTTCCTTCCTCTGGCTATTTAGTTGTTTGGGGAGGAATCCCCAAATGTTTATTTCTAGACCTGAGCTGCATCCAGAGAAGTTTCTGTGAAAGATTAAAACAAAGACAAAGAAAATTTGCCAACAGAAACTTCCCTGCCAACCTCCTCAGACAAGACATGGTTGTCAGATTTGTTAAGAGAACATTCAGCTGTAGGTAAGAACAAACATATTGGGCCAATAAATGATGGGCCAAGTTGAATAATGGAGATTTCTTCCATGTGTGGATTGGACTACATGGCCACTAAAGCCCCCTCCAACTCTCAAATTCCATGATCCTGTAAATAAGGCAAAATTGGTTCAGGATAAATGTCAAATTTTAGACTTGAGTTAAAAAAAATCAACATCCCACACACGCAGACTGTTACACAAGTGTGGCTAAATGGCACAATCTGAAAAAGATCTGGGAATCAATATGAGTCATCAATATGATGTGACCTTCAATGCTATTCTAGACTGTATTTTTAAAAAAAGGTATAATATCCAGGACAGGGAAGCTATGGTAGCTAGGTGGTAGAGTGAAAAGGGTGCTGCTCTTGGAGTCAGGAGGAACTGAGTTCAAATCTACCTCCAATACTTTCTTGCTATGTAACTCTGTGCAAACCACTTCTCTTTTCTCAGCCTTAGTTTCTTCATCTGTGAAATGGGGATAATAATAGCACTTACCTTCCAGGGTTGTTGTGAGGATCAAATGACATAATATCTGAAAAGCATTTGCAAACTTTACATCTCTATGTAAAATGTTAGCTTTTGTTAAGGAGGCAGTCTCCACTACGCTCTGCTATGGTCGAGCCATTTCTGAATTATTCTGCTTTATCTGGAGCATGATAACTCAATGCACCACAGCACACCAAAACTGTCCATGGGGTTTTCTTGGCAAAGACACTGGAATGGTTCACCATTTTCTTCTCCAGGGGATTAAGTCACACAGCTGGTAAGTGTCTGAGGTCAGATTTGAACTCAGGTCTTCCTGACTCCAGGCCTAGTGCTCTATCCACTGAAACACCTAGCTACCTCATTTTAGGCATCCTCAAGATATTAAGTTGAAGAGCAGCTAGGTGGTTCAGTGAATAGAGCACCAGTCCTGGATTCAGGAGGACCTGAGTTCAAATCTGGCCTCAGACACTTAACACTTACTAGCTGTGTGACCTTGGGCAAGTCACTTAACCCCAATTCCCTTGCCTTTCCCCCTCCAAAAAAAAAGATATTAAGTTGAAACATGTCTAGAAAAGGGTATCAGGAGAATCAAAGCAAGAGAGAACATGTTCTACAAAGATTGGTAGAAAGAAGTGGGGATGTTTAGCCTCAAGCAGAGAAGACTTGGAAAGAATCTAAGAGCTACATTTGAAAAGTTGTCTTGTGGAATGGGGATTAGGCTCAACTTTGTTCCCGCCTGTGGTTTTGCAGAGAGACAGATTTCAGGTTGATGTTAAAGAACTTCCTGATAACTAGAACTGTCCAGAAGTGGACCAGCTCACTTTCCAGGGTGGCAGGATCCTCCCCATTGAAGGGTTTCACTCAGTGGTTGGGTGAGCCCTTGTTGGGGATGCTTTGGAGAGGATGGTTGGTCAGGTTCAGGTTGGACCTGGTAATCCACAGTATCTCTTCCAGCTATCAGACTCTGTGGTGCCTATGAATCATTTAAAATTCACCTGGCAGAGAGGGTAAGGACAAGAGAATCCTACACTTCTGGGTGAAAGGTCAATAGTAATTCCATAGGCTCTTATAAAGTGTAGTAAGACATGAAAATGCTCATCGGAAACTGAATCATTGTGGCTGAGTTGCACCTGTGACAGAGACTTATATCACCAATTAGCATAGAACTCTGTCTCTTTGTTCTGTGTAACAGACCTCAACTCTCTTTATAACCATAACTAATTCTCACACTCATCTCTCTAGTTTCATCATCTTAATGAGACCCCCTTTCACAATCTCACATTGAAATTATGCCACAAAGTGATTTTTTTCAACTTCTTATTTATACTAGATTTACTTACTTATTTACATACTTCTGTCCATGTCGTATCTTCCCTATAGAATGTAAGGTCTTTGAGGGCAGGGATTTATTTCAGAGTTTTTTCTCCTTCCTTCCTTCCCCCCTTCCCCTAGTAGCTGTCTTGGTGCCTGGAACACAATAGCCATTTAACAAATGTTGAACTGAATCAAAACATTTTCTAAATGTAGATTAAAGGAGAGACCACATTGTTGTTGTTCAATCTTTTTCAGTTGTGTTCATCTCTTCACGACCCCACTTAGGGTTTTCTTGGCAAAGTTACTAGAAGTTTGTCATTTTCTTCTTCAGCTCATTTTACAGATGAGGAAACTGAGGCAAACAGGGTTAAGTGACTTGCCCAGTGTCACACAGCTAGTAAATGTCTGAAGCCAGATTTGAGCTCATGAAGATGAGTCTTCCTCATTCTATCGACTGCACCTAGCTGCCCTAGAGATCACACAGCAAGTTTGCTTAAAAGTATACTGTCTCAAGCTATAAGTTGACATTAGAAGGCAGCCTGATATCCTGGAAGGAGTGCTGTATATCATGGGTCAGGTGATCTAAGTTTACGTTTTGCCACTGACTATCCTGGACCAACTTTGGATCTTAATCTTCTCATCTGTTAGATGAGGGGGTTGTGTTAAATGATATCTAATGTCTCTTCCACTTCTAAAATTCTTTGATTCCATAATTTCTCTGCCCAGAGTTTGAAAAATAGTGTATGCAACTCATTCTGCTTTGCTGAACGTGGCATACAGATGAGGTGCAGGAAAACTAACTTATCACTTCTCCTTCATTGACAGAGACTGACAATGTTTCTATTTCCATTAGTGGGTAAAGAGCTAACATTAACCACAAGTCAATGAATCATAATTCTGTTTGAACTTGTATTGTTAAGGATGGAAATTTAAAGTATAAGCAAAGGAAAGGGAAGTGTTGTCTGAGTTCTAAATGCAAGGAGAGTAATCAGTTTCATTTACTTATAAATACTAATGACATTTATTTTTTCTTAATTTTTATTGATTGTTCTGTTATTTTTTCTAATTTTTATTGATATGTTTTGTTTTTACATCACCTTCACTTCAGAATACATTTCTCATCTCACATCTAATGAGCCATCCCTTATAAACAAACATTTTTAAAAGTGGGGGGGGGGGAAGCAGTCTAGCAAAAATAACCAACACATCAACCTATCTAGAGAGACTTAACCTAGGCTCTGTGAACTTAGTTATTAAATATTTTGATCTGGGCATTTCTTATAGTTAGTTTCCCTAATAAATTTACATATTTTATTCACAAAATAAATATATTTATTTTAATTCTGTATTGTGTACTTTATTTTACATAAAAAGCAGTGTTTTGAGGAGTGCATAGGCTTCACCAGACTGTCAGAAAGGTCCATGATCTAAAAAAGGTTAAGGACTCTCATCTGTTCTGATAATATAGTCAGTCTTTTATGCCCATGCCCCCCACTTCTGCAAAGATGAATGAGAGAGGAGGGGAGAGAGACAGACAGACAGAGAGACAGAGACACAGAGAGAGAGACAGAGACAGAGACAGAGAGACAGAGACAGAGAGACAGAGAGACAGAGACACACAGAGACACAGAGAGAGACAGAGTAAGAGAGACAGACAGAGACAGAGACAGAGAGATAGATACACACAGAGACACACACACACAAAGAGAGAGAGAGAGAGAGAGAGAGAGAGAGAGAGAGAGAGAGAGAGAGAGAGAGAGAGATTTTCTGACCTCATTTCAGGGGTTTTTATAATTATACCCCATTCACCTTAGTTTTGTGATCTTTCCATTTGACTTAATGAATATAAGTATAATATAATGACTTAATGGGTATAAGTGCTAGCTTAAAACAAATAGCATTAGAAGCATAATTAGGACTCTAATGATTTTTGCAAATTGTTATTCCCTGATATGGAAATTAATTGGGATGAAAACTTTTGTTTTTGTCTTCCATGACGAAGTCTGAATTTTCTTCTATGACAGTTATATAAAATAAATATATCAATCACATAAACCCAGATGGATATAAACATCCATCCTAGTATTTCCTATGTGAAAGAATTAAATCATGACATTTTATGTATATATTTTTTGTTGTCCCCATCACTATCCCCAGTGACTCATCTATGTAGAAGACAGCCATCTATCATCATCACATAGATCCCATGATTTAGAGGTGCCCTTGCATTTCCTCAGAGATTATAGGACTCAAGTGGGAAGGGACCTCAGAGATCAAGTCCAACTCTCTCATTTTGCAGATGAGGAAACTGAAGCCCAGACATGTTAAGTGACTTGTCCAAGGTCACAGAGATAGAAAGTATCATAGGTGGTATTTGAATCCATGTCCCCTAACTGTAGAGTCAGATAAGAAAACTGAGGCCCAGACAGGTTGTACAAAGTCTCACAAATCAATTGTTAGATCTGCCTTATATTGGATAGTGAACTACTTAAAAACAGGATCTGTATAGTATTTATCTTTGTATTCCCATCAGCTAGTGGCAAGACAAGGCCAACATATAGTAATAATAATTCATACACATTTGCATATTCAATAATTCAGTTCAATAAACATTTAGTAAGTGCCTGCTATGTACACTGTGCTAAATGCTGGGGATACAAAAGGAAGTAAAAGACAGTCCCTAGACTCAAAGAACTTACAATTTAATGGGGGAGACAATATCCTGCAAACAAATACATAAAAAGCATGCTATATACAGAATAAATAGGAAATCGTTAAAAGAAGGAAAGCACTCACTATTAAAAATTACTTTATATCTTTTTAGGCTATAGTGGGGGCTTTGGAGTCAGAACACCTAGGTTCAAGTCTCTACTCTGTCATTTATGCCCTGTGTGACCTTAGGCAAATGACTAAGTCTTTCTAGTCTCAGTTTCCTCATCTATAAAATGAAGGTGTTGGACTAGATTAATTCTAAGGTCTCTTCCAGTTCTAAATCTATGGTCCTATGAAGCATGTTCTTCATGTGCTTATTGGGTAATCCAGTCAGTCCTGCTGACATCTTTTATATAATGCCTTTACTCCAGGGTGCTTAGTGTACCTTAAATTTGAACTCATTAATCTTCCTTAATCCTGACAATAAAAGATGTTCTTCATTTACTGCATGGATCAACAGGTGCGGAGTTATAGAGGGACCTGTTCAAGGTCATGCAATGAGTCAGGAGTAGCCTTGAAACTAGGGTTTCTGGTTTCTAACCTTTGCGTTTTCCATTTTCAGACACTGCCTTTTGAGTGATAGTTAATCATGCAGTAATTTCATTTAGGATTCACTCCCTGTGACTCATGACATGTTTCTTTTGCTTTTAGTCATGGTTTAAGATGATAGATTCAATATTCCATATGGTTCAACTGTAATCAATTTCTCATGCAATGAGGATTTCACTCAAGACAAATCCTGTCCTAATTTTGTTTTATTGAATGTTGTCTGAAATAAAAGAGCAGTGGACTGGAGGTCTGAATAGTTAGGTCCTAATCTTTACCCTGCAATTATCTCTGTGCCTATAGATAAATTTAATAGATTATATAAAAATATTTTTCTTCTTTATCATAGGGTTATTTCCTGAGTGAAATAACCTGTCAATGAAATCCTCTCTTGTAACAAAGAAAAGCATTTGGGAAAAACTCATCCTGACCATAAAACATTCTTTATTCACAGTTCCCCATTTCTCTATCTAGAGGAGGAAGTGTGTTTCATCATCTGTCCTCCTGAACCAAGCCTCCTCTACAATCCTGCCATCAGCTAAAAGGACAAGATTTTCATACGTCAAAGGACTAAGCTTTATCAATTGACTCAGAATTTAAGAATACTTAGAAGAACTAAGCCGTATCAACTGATGCAGTGCATTTTTTAATCGATAAGGAAAGAAATAAGCATTTACTAAGTTCCCGCTATGTGCCAAGAACTGTACTAAGTGCTTCACAAATATTTATTCATTTAATGCCTTTAACAATAAATAATAATAATAAACAATATTAAACAATAAAAATTAATTAAAAATAAATATTTTATTATTTTAAAATATTCTATTTTTTCCAATTATGTGTAAAAACAATTTTTGACATTTGTTTCTTAAAATTTTGAGTTCTAAATTCTCTCCTCTTCCTTTCCCTCTCATTTTGAGGGCAAGCAATTTGATATAGGTTATACATATGCAGTCATGCCAAACATATTTCCATATTAGTCATATTGTGAAAGAACACAAAGACAAAAAAATAGCCCCATGAAAAATAAAGAAAGTATAAAAAGAAATATGCTTTGGTCTCTATTCAGACTCCATCAGTTCTTTCTCTGGAGGTGGATAGCATTTTTCATCATAAGCCCTTTGAAATTGCCCTAGATCATTGTATTGCTGAGAATGGCTGTTATTATTATAGCTGAGGAAACCAAGGGGGACAGAGGAAAAGTGACTTACTTAGGGTCACACATCTAGTGTCTAAGGATGTATGTGAACTCAGATCTTCTTGTTTCCAGACCCAGGGATCCATCCACTACACCTCCTGAAAGCAAAATAAAAAATATGTAGTAGTGTGAACATTTTTATTTAGAAGCAAAATGATAACATCTGCTTATACTTATTTATAGTTGAAATACATTTGCACCAATGGGAGAAATGATAATAAAATTATTTTTAAAATTGTGTCAGTTGGCATCCTTGTTCCTTCTAGTGTATATCAGAAAGTACTCCTTGAATATTTGACTCCTCTGCTCCAAGTACCTTCAATGCTCCTTCTTGGCCATAAGTTAAAGATCACTTAGTATTTTATTCAAGGTCATCCATAGTCTGACTCTAACTTATCTTTCGAATTATTCTTGAAAATGAACTCTTCACTATGGTCAAACTGGTCTACTCAGTGATCCCTCAATGTACCTTATGGTTTTCAACCTCCATACCTTTGTTCATTACACCTACCTTATTTGATATTCCATTTCTCCTCTGCTCCATCTAGTCAAATCTCTATTCATATATTGTGTAATTGGGGGTGGGGGAGATGATTTTTGTAAGGTCAGAGTCTATGTCTTGGTTATCCTCCTGTCTCCCCACAACTTCTAGCAAGGTCCTTTGAACAAACTTGGCTTTTAATGACTTGAGTGAGTGGGTGAACCAATGAATTCTGGTTCTACTATACAATCACAGCCCCACTTTGGCAAATTCTATCCAAATTGGTTTCCCTTGTCTAGAGTGCTGATGAGATGTAGAGGTTTCATCAGAAGAGGTCATTGCCTCATCCATTCTCTTAAACATGACCCTTTGTATGGCTGCTTCACAAGTTTGACTTAACATCAGTTACTTATCTTGGCATTTTATCTGATTATCTCATGCTAAGAGTTTTACTGCCAACTCAACTCTCTGAAGTTGTATTTTCCTCCTGGGGGTTTTGAAGGAGTCACAGGAAGTTGCATGGCTGATTAACATGTCATGAACCTGGTTTCCGAGGGCACCAAGGTTTTAATTGGATCTACTCCAACTTTGAGATTTGCCCGGGGGGAGTGAATATCCTGGGTTATTCCTGATCACAAAGGACAATTGCTTCCCATAGAGATCTTGGACATCGGATTGTGTGGGGGGAGAAGGGTAGGAGAGTGGAAGTAATCGAGCACTGGAATTGGAGTCTGAAAATTGAAAATCTGAGTTCAAATCCTAATTCAGACAGTTCTACCTATGTGACCTTGCTCAGATCACTTAACCTTTCTTTGCATCAGTTTCCTCATCTATAAACTGGGATAATAATAACACTTACCTCACAGGCTTATTGTGAGATTCAAACAAGGCACTTAACATATGAAAAGTGTTGTATAAATGCTAGTTTTTATTATTTCTTTTCTTTTCTTAAAGCAATTGGGGTTAAGTAACTTGCTCAAGGTTACACGGCTAGTCATTACTTATGTGTGGGTGCTCATTTCCTGAGGCCGGATTCGATCTCCGGTCATCCCAACTCCGAGGCCAGCGCTCTTACTCACTGCGCCACCTAGCCGCCCCATAGTTTTTTATTATTTCTTCAGATTCAGATACAGGTTAAATTTCACTCCTTAATTTCTGAAAATCATCCCTTTTAAGATGCTCTTATCTCATACTTAATGGTTGGAACATTTGACTTATCAGGGAGGTCTCTTAACTTCTGTGGGAGTCACTTCTCTTATCTAAAAATGAAGAGTTTGAACTAAATACTTTAAGCTTTTTCTGCCTCTGTGTTGATGATCTAATGACTCATGTGGAAATGTAAAAAATTGCACATAATTGTAAAATAGTTATTACCAAAATAATATGAATTAGTTCATAGAAAAACACTCCCTTAAAATATATTTTAGGGGGCAGCTAGCTGTCACAGTGAATAGAGCACTGGCCCTGGAGTCAGAAGGACCTGAGTTCAGATTCGGCCTCAGACAACACACACAAACAAAAAAACCTAGCCGTGTGACCTTGGGCAAGTTACTTAACCCCAATTGCCCTCCAAAAAAAAAAGCAAAAAAAATATATTTTAAAAACTGATTGTCCTTATTAACATATAGATTTGTGAGTTAATGGGTTTGAGGTATGTTTGAGGTATGTTTCATTAAAAAAGTACATAGCTTGCAGGCATTCTGTCACCCTTAGCTCTTAGTAGAAAAGTCAAAGGATTTAATTTTGCTGTCATAGAAATTCAACTGTCTTTCAACTACCATGACACCCATTCTTAGAACTGATGATATTATAGAGGTATACTCTTCTGATCTGTGGGGTCTCATATATCAGTAATATTTTATTTAATACTTGAAGGTTGTTATGGGAGCAATATTCTAAGGCCCCTATCCCACTAAAGGTTAGGCTGCTTTTTTATTAGAAGGTATTGAAACTCTCCTGAAGATCTAATTGACTCAGGAGACCAAGGCTCAGGCCATGAAGTTGACTTCCTGTTCAACTGAGTACAAAAAGGCTCAGAGAACTTTAACTGCTTCTGGATGCTTGCCAATGGACCACTGTAGGCAATACAGAGGCAGGGGATGGACTCAGATGAACCCACCAAGTGTCCTTGCTAAACATCTTTCCTATGCTATGGATGAGTGAGTCTCTTTTTGTTAGCTGCCAGATCTTCTAGGAGTGATTTATTTAATTCCAGTATAGAGTCTGAGGTTCTGGATTGCCGTATTCATCCCAGACCTACAACTAAGGTACAAGTGTGGGCAGCTAGGTTGTGCAGTGGATAGAGCACTGGACCTAATCTCAGGAAGACCTCAGTTCCAATCCAGCCTCCCATACTTACTAGCTGTGTGACCCTGGGCAAGTTACTTAGCCCTTTTTGCCTCAATTTCCTCACCTGTAGAGGAGCTAGAGTAGGAAATGGTAAACCACTCCAGTATCTTTGCCAAGAAAAGCACAAATGTGGCCATGAAGAGTTAGACATAATTAAAAAACAACAGCAGCAACAAAACCTAGGCTTGTTGTGAGGATCAAATGAGATAATCACTTTCACTTAGCACAGTGCCTGGCATGTAGTAAGCACTATATAAGATGTTAGCTAGCCAGCCAGCCAAGGACATACCATGCTTGTGAAGCAGAATTCAATTCAATCAGACTCTTATCATGTACAAATTGTGCCAGGTGCTAGGAATACAAAGACAAAAGAGAAACACCAAACAGTGCTTTGCCCTCAATAAGCTTCTACTCTACTGAAGAATACAGGATATATACTCCTTAGCTCCCAAATAGTTTCCTCCCTGGAAATTACCTAATAATCACTTTTTGTATTCACTTCCATGTGTACCTGTTGTTTCTCTCAGTAGAACATAAGCTTCTTGAGGGCAGGGACTATTTTTTTTTCTCTCTACTCATAGTACAGTAGCCTAGTACATAGAAGTTGCCTAATAAATTCTCCTCATCTCACCTCATTTAGATGTATCCTGTATTCACTCTGTCTCACATGAAGAGGTGACCTTTCTCCTTGAAAAAGCAAACCTTTCTACATGCACAAGGGATAGTATTCCATCCCATCTTCTCTATCAGATTGGTCCCTCTATCATCCCCACTCTCTATTTTTCAATTTCTCCCTGTCTACTGGTGGTTTCCCTACTGCATTCAAATGCCCAAGTCTTCCCTATTCTCAAATAATCTTGATCCATTCATTCCTGCTAATTCATCTCTATATCTTTCCTTCCTTTGATAACTAAATTCCTTGAGATGACCATCTACAATAGGTACCTTCACTTTCTTTCCTCTCCTTTCTTTTTAACTCTCTACAGTCTGGCTTCTAACCTTATCATCAATCCAAACTACTCTCTCCAAAGTTACCATTGATCTCTTAATTGCCAAAAAAATCTAATGACTTCTTCCTTCTTTATCCTTTAGTACTACCTATCATTCTTTTCTTAATCATCTCTTCTCTGTAGGTTTCCAAGACTCTTCTCTCTCTTGGTTCTTTTCATACCTACCTCATTTGATGGATCTTCATCCAGGTCATGCTACCTTGATGGTATATGTCCCTCAGGGCTCTATCCTGGGTCCTCTAATCTTTTGCCTTTATACTATTCCACTCAGTGGTCTCATTCATCAGCTTCTATAGATTCAATTATCATCTTTCTGTTGATAATTCTCAAGTCTACATCTCTAGTTCTAACCTTTCTCCTAACTTCCAAACTTGCATTTCTAAGTGCCTAGTGAACATCTCAAACTATGTCCCTTTGACATCTTAAATGGAAAATTAAAAAAAGGAATGATTTACCTTCCCTCTCAAATCCTTTCCATTTCCCAAATTTCCTATTACTGTTGAGGGCACCATCATCTTCCCACTCATCCAGGCTCACAACCTAACTATTATCTAAGACTACTCACTCTCTCTTGCCTTCTCTCCACCCTGATATCTAATCAGTTGCCAAGTCCTATTGATTTTACCTTCTACCTTTATCTCTTATATATACTTCTTTTTCTCCTCTAAAACTGCTATCACACTGGTGTAGGCCCTTATCACACAGCTAAAATTCTACCTTCAACAGGAACCTTTCTTGTTCTGACTTAATTCTAGTGTTTTTCCTCTATTACCCTCAATTTATCTAGGTTATAGTTTGTAGGGGCAGCTAAGTGATGTGGTGCATAGAGCACCTGGCCTGGAGTCAGGACAACCTGAGTTCAAACATGGCCTCAGACACTTACCAGCCATGTGACCCTGGGCAGATCACTTCACCCAGTTTGCTTTACGTTCCTCACCTGTAAAATAAACTGGACAAGGAAATGGTGAACCACTGTAGTATCTTTGCCAAGAAAACCCCAAATGGGGTCATGAAGAGTTGGACACTACTAAACAGCAAAAAAATACCTTGTTTATAACTTAGTTATTTGCATGTTATTTCCCCCCATTCGACTATGACCTTCCCTTTGAGAGCAGGAGCTAGCTCTTTTTTCTTTTTGGAGGGGGGAAGTCAGGGCAATTGGGGTTAAGTGACTTGTCCAAGGTCCCATGGCTAGTAAGTGTTAAGTATCTGAGGTGGATTTGAACTCATGTCCTCCAGATTCTAGGGCTGTGCTCTATTCACTACACCACCTAGCTGTCCCCCAGGGGCTAGATTTTGGCCTTTATTTATTTCTCTAGCACTTAGCACAGAGTCTGGCACATACTAGATACTCGATAAATCCTTGTTGACTTGACCTATTGATAGACTGATGTACGCTGCTTCTGCAACACAAGAGGTTAAGAAGGAGACAGACTAGCAGAGAGTCAGAGACAGCAGTATCCAAAAACCATTGGAGGGAATAGTGCCTAGAAGAGAGTGCTCAGTAGTGGCAAAAACTGCAGAAAAGTCGAGGAAGCTGAGAACTGGCTTTAGCAGACTAGAGACTGTAATAAGGGAAAGGAAAGCAGTAAGTGTAGATGGCTTCTTCTAGGAACTTTGCTTCAAAAGAAAGGAAAGCTTAAGTATATATGTCAAAAGCAAGTGAAGGTTGGTTTTTTTTTTTTAAAGCAATTGGGGTTAAGTAACTTGCTCAAGGTTACACGGTTAGTCATTATTTCTGTGTGGGTGCTCATTTTCTGAGGCTGGTTTCGATCTCGGGTCATCCCAACTTCGAGGCCGGCACTCTTACTCATTGCACCACCTAGCCGACCCGTTTTTTTTTTTTTGAGGGGCAATTAGGGTTAAGTGACTTGCCCAAGGTCACACAGTTTTTTGGGGGGGGGTGTTAAGTGTCTGAGGCCAAATTTGAACTCAGATCCTCCTGACTCCAGCGCCGGTGCTCTATTCACAGCGCCACCTAGCTGCCCTAGGTTATTTCTTTTTAAAGAAGGGGGTGGAGGTGTTCTGGGAGTGTTCTTAGGCATCAGGGAAGATTCCAGTGATAAAGCAGTAGAAGATGAGAGAGAGGGAGGAAGTAATCAAGGGAGCAAGATCCAGGAAGAAACAAGAAGGGACAGGATTAAGGGTACAAGGATAACCACTGGCTTTGGCAAGGAGAAGACATGCCTCTTCTTCAGAGCCTAGAGCAAAAGAGGAGAGAGGGAAGAACAGAGTAGAGGTGTTTTCACTTCTGGAGTGGCAGAAGAGTTTCCAAGAACGGTTTTGATTTTATCAGTAAAGCTGGAATCAGTCTTCTGCTGAGAAAGATGGGGTAAGGAGATATTGTTGGGGGTCTCAGGGAAGGAAGAGGTCATAAGACCCTAGATTTAGAGCTTGAAGTTACCCCTGAAGCCCTCTAGTCCAACCCTGTCATTTTATAGATAAGGAAATTGAGGTGCAGAGAAAAAAAACATGAGTTGCCCAAAGTTATTTAGGTAATAGGTAGTAAGGTCAGGATTTGAACTCAGGCCCTTCTACTCCAAATGCAGTATTCTTCACTATGTGGAGATTTGGAAGATCTCTGGTGGGGAGTGTAATAGAGATTCAATCAGGGAATAAAAGAGGTTACTATGTAGTGATGAGCGTCCATTTGAGATTAGACACATAGTTTTTTAGTGTGTGCATAGTCATGTGATACAGTTAATACATATAAAGTGCTTTCTTCTTTCCCTTCAGATTCTTTTATTTATTTACTTTAACATTCTTTTTAAATTTTGAGTTCCATATCCTCTTCCTCCCTCCCATCCCTCCTCCACCCATTGAAAAGGCAAACAACAATGTATCAATTATACATGTGAAATCATGCAAAACATATTCCATATTAGCTATATTGCAAAGAAAGTAACAACATGAGTGAGAAAACTATACTTCAGTTTGCCCTCAGAGTCCATCAGTTCTCTCCCTGGAGGTGGATAACATCTCGCCATGAGTCCTTTGGAATTGTCCTGGATCATTGTATAGATCAGAGCAATCAAGTCCTTCACAGTTGGTCATCCTTATGACCTTGCTGTTACTGGGCACAGTGATCTCCTGGCTCTTCTCACTTCATAAAGTGCTTTCTATGTGAATGTTAGCCATTATTATCATTACTAAAGGAGCAGGGAAGGTAGATGTGGGGATAATCAGGTCAGGGTCTCTGTATGAAAAGAGAATGAGAGACTTAAGGTTAAAGAGTAGAATGTAGTTTAACGAGTCAATCGTAAGGTCAACAATGGGAGGGGAGACAAGCAAGCAGGTGTGATGGAGGGACTGGCAGAACCAGACATCATGGGGAAGATGAGGAACAGAGCTGGAGGAGGGAAAGATGGAAGATTAGGAGCCATGGATCCAACCTGGTCACTTCTCAGCTCATATGGTGGCCCCTTTTAACATCTAGGATGAAATACCAGACTCCTTCCATAGTATGAGCAGAAGCTACTTTTCCAGCCACATTTCACATCACTACCCTTCATGCACTCTATATTGCAACAAAAACAAACTCCTGGAATTTAACAGGTCAGATCCCACCTCCACACATTCACTTAAGTTGTCCCCATGCCTCAAAAGCACTCGTCTCAATCCCACCTTCCTAAATCCTTATCTTTCTTCAAAGTTCAGCTCTAGTATGTGGGCAGATAGGTGGCTCAGTGGATAAAGCTGGGCCTGGAGTTAGGAGAACCTTAGTTCAAATCTCATCTCAGATACTTTTATTAGCTGTGTGACCCTAGGCAAGTCACTTTACCCTGTTTGCCTCAGTTTCTTGATCTGTAAAATGAGCTAGAGAAGGAAATGACAAACCAATCCAGTCTCTGTCAAGAAAACCCCAAATGGGGTCATGAAGCATTTAATATGAATGAACAATAACATTACCCCTACTGTGAGGTCTTTCCTAATTCCCCCACATGCTAATCTCTTTCTCTTCTCAAATGACCTTTAATTTATTTATTTGTGCACGTGTTGTACACGCATACCACCCTTCCCAAATAAAACACCAACAGGAACATTCTTTAGTCTCTACATCACTCACACATGCTAGATGAGTAAAAGTGATTGTTAAATCGTCCAGGCTCCTACCTGTGGGTTCTGACAGTAGCCATTTAAGTTGGTTCCTCTGCCTGAAGTCTCTCTCCCTCCAATTCCTTCTGCCCGTGTCATCATTCACATTTTATTATGCCCCATGTGTGTACAGAATTGTGCTAGGTACACTCTGAGGGAAATAAAAAAGTTTAGATAAAGCACAGTCATTGCCATTTTGGAGCTCACAGTCAAGGACTTGAATGTCGTTGATTATAATGTACAATGGTAAAGAATTGGACCTGGGATTTCACTGGTCATAGGGCACTCCCAGCTGCTACCACTTCTCCTATCCTTAAAAAACAACCAAACAAACCCTCTCTAGCTTCTACCATAGCCGCGAATGATCATTTCTCTTTTTCAATAAATAGTTATTGATTTATTATTGATGAGATCATAGAGCCATTTGAGTAATGACTACCTCATTTCAAGGATTAATTCTTATCCAATACATGGAAAAGGGAAAAGAAAAAACAATCCTCTGTATGGACACTTGGAATATTAAAAGAAAAGCCTAAATGTTTTTTCATCTATTTTCTTTTTTTTTTTCAAACAGGATGGTCTTGGACTCTGGATTCCAGTGGAATTGTACTAGGAGTCAGGAGACATGGCTTTTAATTGGGACTGTACCATTAACTGTGTGATGTAGAGCAGATCACTTCACCTGTCAGTCTCAGTATGTTCATCTCTAAAGCAAGAGGATTGGATTATATAATTCCTAAGGCTCTTTCTAGCTCTAAAATTCTTTGGCAATGATTAATTAAGTTAGAGAATTCAATCAACCAAAAAAAAGTATGCATGTATATTTATCACTTTAATAAAGATATATTCTATTAATTTGGGAAAGTGCATGAGAGCATTAATTTTACTCCCACAGTCTTAATGAAGAAATAAAGAAGCTAATTTTCCATTACCATTCAAGGGGTAATCCACTCCTTCACACACTGAGAAATTAATGTAACAGATCCAGTCAACTGAACAGTTTATGCATCTTTCCCTTTCCAGTTCTAAATGCCAGATCTGTATTTTACATAACGACCTTAAGAGAAGTTAGATAAGAACATTTTAAACTTTTTGTTAACTTTAATTTTATATAGCATAAATGTTAGCATTCTGTTTCCATTTGTTGGTATTATATCTGTTCCAAGGATCATCATGTCCAAAAAATTCATCACCCTAATGCCTCCCTAGTGATGCCTTGTGGGTTAGTACAAAAAAAAATACCTGGCTTTTTTTGGCCTAGTCTTTTTTTTGCAATAGGCTGTCTCTACTCTAGACCTGCCTCTTCCTCCTGGCCTGGGATTCACCCCCCCCCCCCCCCGGTGGAATCTTCTATACATAGAACCTTCTATGTGATACACTTCTATCTTCTTCACTTCTTATGACATCAGAAGAAGCCAACTGGAGACATCTGAGTACATCCTGATAAAACCTGGATGGGTCCAACAAGTCACTGAATAGGACTGACTTTTCTCTGGGCTTTGCTGTTGTAGCTAAATGATAGATTCTATGAACTCCAGTTGCTGGATCTCTGGCTCTTTCATCCTTTCAAACCTCCCAAGATCAGACCTGGTCTATTTCATTTCTAGGATCAAGAAAGAGTACACAACAGAGTAAAAAAACAGAGTTGGCACCATGTGTTCAGGGCCACATGGTAGGGCAGTTAGGAGAAAGAGTAGTCATAACAGTAGGCTACTCTTGACATTTCCTCTCTCCACACAGAAGCTTATGTCATTTTTTCCTCTTCTCGTTTGAAAACCATGAGGGAAGACAAATTGAGTTTCTCTGTTGAAGCTTTTGTATGCACACTCAATTCTAGCTTAGCAGACAATTAAAATGCTTTTTGACAACAGAGGAAATAATCAGAATGCCTGTGCATGCTCTTAATTAGAGAGGGAAAGGGTTCTGAATTTCCAGAAGCAGGCTTGCTATGTCTCCATGTGGACTGATACCAGGCAAGGCATATTGCATGTGGTGTAAGGACTGGGCTCTCATTGGCCAGTCTCTCCTGTATTACAATTATACTGGAGGAATTTATATTCTTCTGAAAAGCCAGAGGGCAGTCAAGACTATGACAAGATGTTCTTCCTGCTATAGCTTGAGGAAAATCAAGCCCAAATCTCTGACAACATTCCCAGATATATCCCTTCCCTGTCCTTCCCTGTCTTGGTTGGAGATGTTAGCTGATCCCGGGTTAGGGTAACAGGTGTGACTCAATTATCTTTTCCCTGTTGCTCCTGCCATCCCCTTTTTGGCTTCTGCCATTACATGTCTCAAGTTAAGCCACAACCTTCCCTTACATAAGTGCCAATGAGAGCCATTAGCTAAATTAATCGATTGACAAGTGTTTATTCAGTGCTGGTCTAATTCTTCCGTGACACTCCCTTTGTATCTCAGGGTCACTGGTGGGCAGTAGGTAAGGAGCTAGTGACAGGGAGAGATTGAAGATGAGTGAGAAAGTAGGGAGGATATAGAGGGAGAAGATAGGATAGAATATGATCACTTGTATATATGTAGAGGGTTTGCATTGGCAAGGAGAAAGTCCATCTTTTGTGGGAAATGGGGGAGGAGGATATAGTGGCAGAAGGGGTCTGGGTGGTTTGAGGTGAGGAGGGGAAAGGAGGGAGCTCACAGAAAATGGCCTCACATTTTTCAGTGAGCAATGAGGTAAGGTTCTTAACTGAGAGGTAGGGGGAGAGGAAGTTGTGAGAGATTGGAGGAGTGATGAAAAAGGTTTGGAAGATCCTCTGTGGTGAGTGGGACAATGCATCAATTAGGATTGCCTTGCTGTGGTGAGGGCCCTGCTGAGATTATGTGATATGAATTTGTAGTGGACCAAGTCAGTTCAGTTTTATGATTTTCTCCAGCTTTGTTCATCAACATGTGGATAGTCAGAGCAAGCAAAGCTTGGGGTGTGGCCAGACAAAATCCTCACTAGAATAAAAGGGCAAGGATTCAACTGGAGAAGAAGCATGTGGAATTCAACTGGTTCACCAAAGGGCCAAGATGGCAAAAAGAGTAGAGTGTAGCCAGTGCAGGGATGATGTTGTTTGTCCTTCGTTCTCCAAGGGGACCATGACATCAGGGAGGTGATGCCATGATTTGCATGTGAATTGGATTTAAGTGAGGCAGGGCTGTGCATAGATACCAGCCTCACTTTCTCCTCCAGAGCCATCTGGTCCAGTGGCCAGATATAGATCAGGATGACTGGAGATGGCCCCCAAAGGGATGATATTGACCTGAGAAAGAGCCAAGCAGTGGAGGGATTAGAGGTCACAATGAGGATGAAGAGCAATTTTTGGAGTTGTTAGATAGAGTGGGGACCCAAAAACAAAGAATGAAACAACCCCTACTTGGAAAGAATTTATATCCTAATGAGGGAAGACTACAAGTACATAGAATATATACAACATAAAGGTTAAAAGAATAAGTAAAAATATATATGAAGTTGTAAAATGCAAGGTAGCTTGGGAGGGAGGACACTAATGGTTGTGGAGAACAGGAAAGGTTTCATATAGAAGAAAGTGCTTGAGCTGCATTTTAAAGAAAGACAGTCTGTAAGATGGAGATAAGGAGGGAAGGCATTCCAGGCGTGAGGGATGGCCAACACAAAGGCACAGACCAGTTTAGCTGGATTGAAGTTTGCAGGAAGGGGAGTAATGTCCAACGAGGTGGGAAAGCTAGGTTGGGGCCAGGTTGTTTAAAGGCTTTAAAAGCTAAATAGAGGAATTTATATTTTATCCTTGAGGCTGCTAGTGGTTATTGAGCAGAGGGGTCACATGGTCTTTATGCTCTGTTGGATTA
This sequence comes from Gymnobelideus leadbeateri, assembly GCA_011680675.1. Taxonomy (NCBI): domain Eukaryota; kingdom Metazoa; phylum Chordata; class Mammalia; order Diprotodontia; family Petauridae; genus Gymnobelideus; species Gymnobelideus leadbeateri. The sequence continues at coordinate 205,454 of WOXC01011715.1, forward strand.
ATCCTTGAGGACCTAGGATCACCCTTGGGCCACAGTGAAGAAAAAGCATTATAGGAGGGAGGACCTTTATCTTCAGGGAAAATATTTTAGGCTCCCTTCACCTAGTCCACTAATTTATTGAGCACACAGTGGTAGATGTGATCTTTGCTCACTGAGGTTCTTAAGGAAAAAAAATACAATTTCTATTTACAAAATATTTTGTTTTGCTTTGCTTTTTTTTTTTTCTGAGAAGCTTGGATCTGTTTGTGGCATTAGTATCTTGGGGAGGTTTGGCAGTGGAAGATGCTATTACTTTCATTTCTAAGATTAAGAATCTGGTGGTTAAGGCCTCGGTAAAGAGCACATAAAACTCAGAATTCCTTACTCCCATTTCTTTTCCAGACATTATATTTTTACCACTGTTCAGTTATGACATAAGCTAAATTTTGTATCAAATTCTTATTTTTATCCATTTCCTTTTTAGCTGAAAAAAGGGTAATCTTTTTTTTTTTGTTTTGTTTTTGGAGGGGCAATTGGGGTTAAGTGACTTGCCCAAGGTCACATGTCTAGTAAGTATTAAGTGTCTGAGGCCGGATTTGAACTCAGGTCCTCCTGACTCTAGGGCTGGTGTGCCATTCACTGTGCCATCTAGCCGCCCCCAAAAAAGAGTAATCTTGTATAATGGTTTATATAACATTTTTCAATATGTAAAAGTTTCTGTGTTCATATACACAATACAGGTATACCTAGACATACATAAATGTACATACATATGCATATTTCCAGACCTAAACAATTAAATCAGAATGAAGTGAATTGTGGGTACAACTAATCTGTCAGATCTGAGGTGTAGCTTAAACATGCTATACTGTGTGATATAATTTGAACGGCAGCGGAAAAGGCCCTCCCTGACCAAAACTCTTTTATTCTATCTACTCATCTGTTTTGGTTTAAAACATTGAGGACAACTGTTTCAAAAGACATCTGGTAGCAATAACATAAACCATTAACTGCCCTTGATACTCTAGTTCAAAGTAGTTAATAATTTTATTATGAAAGAATAGGGTCCTGAGAGAGTATTACTTAGGACAGGGAAGCAAATAACTTTTCATGATCCTTCTAGTTCTTAGCATTTTCCACCTGGAATACTGGACCTGGAGACAGGAAGTCCTGAGTTCAAATCCAACCTCAGACACTAGCTGCGTGCCCTTGGGCTAATCACTAAACCACAGTCTGCCTCAGTTTCTTCATCTGTAAAAGTACTGTAAAATGAGATACTTATAAAGTACTTTGCCAACTTTGAAGCATTATATAAATGCTATTAATATTTTTGCATTTAGTTATCTGTGTACATATTGTTTCCACCCAGAAGAATATTAAATTTCTTGAAAAGTGTTTTGTCCTGTTTTTCTCTCTGCCTTGCCAATGTCTAGTACAGGAATGGGGAACCTGTGGTCTCAAGGCCACATGTGACGCTCTAGGTCCTCAAGTGCAGCCCTTTGACTGAAACCAATCCTTACTGTGAAAAGGTCAAAGGGCTGCACTTGAGGACCTAGAGGGCCACATGTGACCTCGAGGCTGCAGGTTTCCCACCCCTGAAGCCTGGCATATACATAGTAAATAGATGTCTAATAGACACTTACTGAATTGAATGGAATTGAATTGCTACAGGGAGAGAGGGAAAGGAAAGTCTAGGCTCCCTACCCACAGTGGAGAGTCCTGGCCAGTATACTCTTGTCATTTGTTCCTCATTCTCAGTGAAGGCCATGACATGAGGGAGGTGATGCCATAACATGCAAGTGAATTGGACTTAAGTGTGCATGGAGTCAGAAGACTTGAGTTCAAATCCAGCCTCAGACACTTATATGAAGAAACGGGAGATTGAGGGGCATGGAAGAGGAATTCGACCTGCTGGACCATTTCACTCAGCTTGGACTCTGTGCTCAAGTCATATAGAATCTCAAGGTTGTTTTAATGGACTTCTCACAGATATTTAAAATCACATATAGACAAACTGCCAATTTACATATAGTGTGAATGTGGCTCTAAGCATTGTTTTCAAAAAGAATTCCCTTGATTGATTTCAGGTTTTTATGCCCCTGGTCTGAGGACTTCTATGTAAATTAGGCCCCCATTTTGCATGTAGCTTCCTGCACTTGGGCTGACTTTACAGGGTTGCACGAATGGGGCTCCCAAGGCATTTTTAGTGCATTTTATAGCAACTTAGGTTTGAAGAGATCCTTCATCCTTCCCTGCACATGTGGAATTCCTATTAATGTCAAGGGGATTTACTGTGATTGAAATGAGGGGAGTCGGTGCCCTTGAAAAGTTTCTTAAGTACTCTTCGAGTTTATAAATGGCATTATAGGTTTATGAACATCTTATAAAATTTTAAGTAGTGAGAACATGAGCAGAATAAATCTGAGGCTTTGAGAATAAGTTTACATTAACATTTGTAGGGAATTGGAAAGGAGAGTTGAGATGACGCCATAGAAGAGAGCCCTTAGGAAAAAGCAGTGCCTTGGGGACAGTCCACTGGAGTGCCTTTTTCGGGGGGAGAGATTTAAATGTCTGCTCCAGGGGTGGGAAGCCACATGTGGCCCTCTAGGTCCTCAAGTACATATCCTTGACTGAATAGGGTGGCACTTAAGGACCTAGAGGGCCACATGTGACCTCGAGGTCGCAGGTTCCACATCCCTGGTCAGTATATTTCATTGATTCTATCGAATATCCCCCCAACCCGCCTATTTTCTTTAAGAGGTTTTTTTCCTAGTTCTTTTACAAGAGGTTCTTCTGTCCTTCTCCCTCTCAATTTATTTCATGGGAAAAGGTTATAAAGAAATCCTTTTCCTATATTCTGCCAATGGAAAGGTGAACATTTGAATTTTCATCATGCACATGGACCTGTGTGTGGACCTGTGCACCTATGCGCCTCTTTCTCTGTATTGTGCTGGAGAGCCACTGACAAATTCTTGTTCCCCACTTTTAAAAATTCCATGAGGATCACTGTTACCTCCTTCCTGTTTGTATTTATTGTTAACATAGTCAATTCAATCCAGGAAATTGTATAATGCTTTAAAGTGCCTACCATGTACAATATACTACTAGGGAACAGAGAGACCAAAAAAAAAAAGGAAAAACAATTCCTCTCTGCTCTCAAAGCACCTATAATCTGAGTGTATGCAAATAAATAAGTGAATATAGGACATGATTTTGTTCTGTCTGCCAGGTGTGTCACATATGGTAATATATAAACAAAATATGTGGAATATAAAATAATAAAATTACATAATAATAATATGTAAAACTGCATGTAATATAAAATACGTGTAAAATATATGTAATATATGTAGGATGTCTGAAGAGTGGTCTTGGCCATCAGTGGCTAGGGTGAGATTAAGGAAGTGTGAAAAGTGCAGTGAGATGAGAGCTGACCCAGAGATCTGGAGGCCACCAGACTCAAACAAAGTGGGGTCAGGCTCTCCTCAGTGGGCCCTGCTGCTGGCTATCTATTCTCCCTGCTCCCAGATGAGTTATTTGGAGGGCACTGCCAACAACAGGACAGTGAACAGAAAAGCACCAGCCTTTAGGATTTCTCACGTGGGATCCTGAGTCCAAGCCCCACACCACAGATTACTGGGTCCAGAGTTCCTGAGTCTTACAAAGACTGGCCCTACTAGATGTGACTAGAATATCAATTGAGAACTATGCTAGGGGCTGCTAGGTGGCAAAGTGGATGGAGTCGGGGCCTGTAGTCAGGAAGACCTAAGACCAAATTCAGCCTCAGATACCTGCTAACTATGTGACATTGGGAAGGTTACTTAACCTCTGCTTCAGTTTCCTCAATGTGAAATGATGATAATACATAGCACCTACCTTGCAGGGTTGTGAGAATAAAATAATATTTTTAAAGCACTTAGCACAGGACCCGGCACATAGTAGGTGGTTTGGTTTTTTTTTTTTTTGGTTGATTAGTCAAGTGTGACTCTCCGTGACCCCATTTGGAGTTTTCTTGGCAGAGATACTGCAGTGGCTTGCCATTTCCTTCTCCAGTTCATTTCCCAGAGGAGGAAACTGAGGCAAATAGAGTGAAGTGACTTGCCACTTGCCGAGGGTCACTCAGCTAGTAAGTACTGAGGTTGGATTTATATTCAGGTCCTCCTGCCTCCATGCCTAGCACTCTACCCACTGTGCCACCTAGCTGCTATATAAATGCATATTTCATTACCTCCCCCTTTGCTTGGGAATAATAATAATTATATATAATGTAATAATAACAGTATATTATTCATGAATAATTCTAATAATTAATATAATTCTGTACAAAATTATATACAATACTTATTAACATAATAATATATTAATGATGCTTATGTCCCAGATCATAGGAGGAGGGACATTTAGGACTAAGCACTAGTAAGCACCAGGCTTTCTGCTAGGGGATGAGATATAGGTACAAAGGATGAAATGATCCCTACTTGAAAGGAATTTAAATTTCAAAGTGGGAATATAATAAGTACCTATAAAATATACACAGCATAAATAAAAAGTAAATAAACATAAACATATACAAAGTGGTTAAGATAGTTTCAGAAGAAAGGCAGTTGTGGAGATAAGAATAGGCTTCATGAAGAAGAAGAAGAGGCCTGAGCTGTATCTTAAAGGAAGAAAGGGTTTCCTTGGGACAGCTAGGTGGTGGCTGTAGTAGATAGAGTGATTTGGAGTCAGAAGACCTGAGTTCAAATCCAGCCTCAGACACTTATTAGCTGTGTGACCCTGGGTAAGTCATTTAATCTTTGCCTCTGTTTCCTCTTCTGTAAAATGGGGATATAATACTGGCATCTACCTCCCAGGTTGTCATTGGGACAAAATGAGATAACATTTGCAAAGCACTTTGTAAACCTCAAAGTCCTATGTAAATGCTAACTATGACTATGAGAAGGTTGAGGTAAGGAAAGAAGGGAGTTCTGAAATTGGAGTGGGGAGGGACAGCCAATATAAATGCTGGAAGATGGAGGCGCTTCCTAGGAGTCCTGGATTTGGGACCCCCAAACGCTATTTGGAAACTGTCTCTGTCTAGGAGAGCCCACATACAGTAATCCAAGTCATGGCTGCTTTTGTGAATTTCATATCAAGAATAAATATTATGTACGGTATTCAAGTGTGTTTCTCCTTCTTGTGGGGAGGCAACTCCATTTTGTCAAGGTAATATGACTATGGCTCAGGGAAATACAGAGTTCATAGAAGACATGGAGTTTTCCAGAACTGGGGGTTCTAGGACAGATTTTGATTGAATATATCCATGATAATTCACACCTCTTTGGATAGCGAGCCCTCTCACTGGTCAGGGTAGAGTAGTGGGGTGACATTTTCTGACAGCCATAGCAAGTTTGGTCTCTGCCCAGCACTGTTTTTTTCCTTAACAGTATTTTTTCCCAATTACATATATAGTTCTCAACATTCATTTTAGTAAAATTTTGAGTTCCAAATCTTTTCCTCCCTCCCTCTCCTCTTTTCCTCCCCAAAATAGCATGCAATCTGATACAGGTTATACATGTACAATCATGTTAAACATATTTCCACATTAGTCATGCTGTGAAAGAAGAATCAGAACAAAAGGGAAAAAACACAAGAAAGAAAAAACAAAATACAAAAAAAAGTGAAAATAGTATGCTTCAATCTTCATTCAGACTCCATAGTTCTTTCTCTAGATGTGGTTAGCATTTTCTATCACAAGTTTTTTGGAATCATCTTGGATCATTGTATTGCTGAGAAGAACTAAGTTGATCATAGTTAATCATTGTACAATGTGGCTGCTGCTGTATACAATGTTCTGGTTCTGCTCACTTCACTCAGCATCAGTTCATATAAATCTTTCCAAGTTTTTCTAAAATCTGCCTGCTCATCATTTTTTATAGAACAATAGTATTCCATTATATTCATATACCACAACTTGTTCAGCCATTCCCTGATTGATGAGCAGTCCCTCAATTTCCAATTCTTTGCCACCACAAAAAGAGCTGCTATCAATATTTTTTGTACATTTGGGTCTTTTCCCCTTTTTTATGATCTCTTTGGTATACAGACCTAGCAGTGGTATTGCTAGATCAAAGGATATGCACAGTTTGGTTGCCCTTTGGACATAGTACCAAATTGCTCTCCCAGAAATGGTTGGATCAATTGTAAGGTTAGTGGGATATAAGATCTTCCCTGCACATTAATAGGCCTCACATGGAGCCCTAATGCAGAGCCATCTAGGTTCTGGGCCACGGGGATCCCCACACTTTCCAATTTCCAAGCTTCTCAGCACCAAGCCATTCAAGTCTTTGATTGGAAACAGTATTCATATTGTCTTGCTTGAAGGAAGAGGTGTAGGTGTAGGTGTAGGTGGAGAGATGAGGGCTGAGAGAGAAGCAGATGGAGGGAAGAACTTGCCTAGAGGAACTTATTTGTGGGGAGGCTTGACAGAGAGAACACTTGCTCCCTGGATTGGTAATGAATATCTTACTAAACCTTGATTTTTGGTATCCTAATAGCAAATTCCCAAATAAATACTTTGGTTTTGTCTTGGAGGGGGAGGGTTTATTTTATTTTGCAAATAAACTCTGGGAATACATATGCATATTCATGGCAGCTGCTATGGGTATCACATTGGTATTACAACAGTTCACAATTCCACCAATAATGAATTAGTGTTCCAATTTCCCCATATCTTCTCCAACATTTATCATCTTCCTTTTCTGTCATATTAGCCCATCTGATAGGTGTGAGATAGTATCTCAGAGTTGTTTTAATGTGCATTTCTCTAATCAATAGTGATTTAGAGCATTTTTTCATATGATTATAGATAGCTTTAATTTCTTCATCCGAAAACTGCCTGGGGAATGACTTGTATTCTTATAAATTTGACTTCTGCCCAGTGTGGTGGAGCAGGCTGAGAGAGGTTATTGACTTGTTCAGTGTCCCATGGCTAAGGAAGTGTCGAGGCAGTACTTGGGTCTCTCATTGTGGCTTGTCCATTCTGGCACCTAGCTTCCTGATACAGAAGCAGCATGTTACAGTAGAGAGTGGATCTTGGAACCAAAGAGATCTCGGTTCATATTCCTGCCTTTGACATATACTAGCTGTGTGACCATGGGCAAGTGACTTAACCTTTTAGTGTCCCAGATAACTCGCATTTATTTTTAGGTACAGCCATACTGTTAACCTAAAGCGATTAAAGTGGTTTCCACACTGGGGTTTCCCTTCACCAATGGAATTACAGGACTAGAGCAAATAACTAACTGAATGAATGAATGAAATCAAGTTGTAACACAAAATTCTTAACTAGAAAAACAAATATTAAAACTACTGGGTTTTGCCTCTTTTTGTATCCCCAGTGCCTGGCACATAGTAGGCATTTAAAAAAATAATTGATTAAGAATTTAATTTAGAATAATAAAATAAATTAAGAATTTAAGAATTAATCTCACTGTGCAAGTGAGATTAATTAGAGTGGGGAACAACAGGACATGAGGAGACCAGTTAGTAGGCTATTACTATGCCTGGTAAAATCACAGATCTTTCTAATATTTGTAAATGTTCAGAAACAAGTAATAGGATATACAATTACCCCTGAGTTTCTAACTTTAAAATTGACAAATATTTGAATAGCATTTGGCATTGAGCATTGTGCCAGGCTGGCACATAGTAGGTATTAAATAAATACTTGGTGACTGATTAATAGCGTTTTTTATTTTTCCCCAGACATAACAAAGAAATTAAATAATAAATTTAAATAAATAAAAAATTTAAATTTAATTTAAAATAAATTTAAACAAAAACAAATCCAATAATTTTAAAATAAATTAAAATAGATATTTTAAAAATAAATTTAAATAAAAATAAATCTAATAAATTTAAATAAAAGCCTAAATTGGCACAGTTTAATTAATATGCACAAATTACATTTAAATCTATCTCTAATATATTGGATTGGTCAATCTATAATCCCATTTTGATAGTGACATAAAACTAACTAATGTCTTTAATGTATTTTAATGTATCTGATGTATTTTCTTTACATATCAAAGGGAAAAGCTATTATGAAACACAGCACAAAAATCTACTTTTATAAGTGCTTCTAACCTAACTAGTATTGTTATCCTCTATAGAAGCCTGAGAGTTGACTGAAAGCAGAGCAACAATATTGCTTAATTATAATATAGCCAAGCATATATTATCCTATTACAGTACAATAATTTAGGAATTTGGTTTCAGTACATTGCTGCATAGGAATTTAGAGTTGACTAGTAGAAACTTGTCAGCTTACACTGGTGAACCTGTAATTGCCTATTATTTAGCAACATAAAACTCATAGGAAGTCATTATATCTTAACTAGAATATGACAAATTCTAGCCTACTTCAGGCCTGTTCATACAGGATACTAAGATTGTAGTTACAGTAATCCCTAGCATTTGAGAACTATGTGCATATATGCCTTTTTGGTCTATGCCAAATGATAATAAAATTAATTCATTCAACAAACATTTACTGAACAACTACTGTTATTTTAGAAGGATATTTGACAAAAGCTTTCATGTTATCTTGATATCTCAGTAGACAAGATAGAGAAACCTTCACTTGGGCAATACAGTTAGTCATAATGATTAAGTGTCCAAGGAAGCCTGCTGATGGCCTAAACATTCCCAGTACCTTCAGTTAAGGATTGTTTTGTCTATTCCTCAGACCTCTCATCATCCCAGTCATCCTCTGTTGGACAAGCTTCAGCTTTTCTATGTCTGATAAAATTTGGTGCACCAAATTTAACATAGTATTTTAGATAGAACAAAGCTACTCCTTAGGCATGTAGTGACCTTCTTTTAATTTTTTAAAAATTAAATTTACATTTATTTTCAAATAGAAATTTGCCTTTTCCCCCTCCAGCCTCTCCTTAACTCCCACACCACCCTCTTTCCCCCACAATGAGTAAGAAAAACAAAATCCTTTTTTATGAAAGTATAGCCAAGTACAAACAAATTCCTCATTGGTCATGTCCAAAAAAGGTCTCAATCTTACTTACTATGTGTCTGTTACTCCTCTATCAGAAGATGAGTAGCTTGTTTCATTATAAATCCACTGGAATTTAGTTGAGAATCATGTTGATCAAAGGTCCTAAGGCTTCCAAAGTTGATAACCATAAAATCTGAGTTTTTGTAAACATTCATGCATTTCATTTCGTTTATTATTTTTGGCATATAATTGGACAACATATTTGCTAATAATTTCCTCTGTTTTCTCTTCAACTTTTACAAATTATACTTTTTATTTTTAATGTTATTTTGTTTTAAAAAATCTTTAACAAATAATATTAGCTCATGTTTTATCTATTTTATGCATTAAGCCAAACTAGCTCCCAGTTTTATTTGTTAATTTAATGGATGTGTTTTTTTCAATTTTGTTAAGCTCTTCTTTGATTTTCCTTATTTTTATCTTATGCTTATTTAGTAATTTTACTTTTTGTTTTTCTCTCTTTTAAAAAAAGTTGCAATCTAATTAGTCTGTTCTTTCTCTTTTTTATGAATAAAAGTGGGGTTTTTGTCATAATTTTCTACTAAGGAGTGCTTTGGCTCAGAAAAGTTTTGGTGTCTTGTCTCATTGTCATTTTCTTTAAAGAGATTATCATTTCTATGATTTTTTCCCTTTGACTTACCAACTCTTTATAACTGTTATTTGATCTCCATTAAAAAATTTCAAAACCCTTTAGTTAAATATAATTCTTATTACATTGTGGTCAGTAATAGATTTGTCTAATATTTTTATTTTATTTTTGTGAGGTCTTTATTCCTTACTACATGGTCAATTTTTGTAATATTCCATGTCCAGTTGAGAATATGTATATTCTTTCCTCTTTCTTTCTTTCTTTTTTTTTTTTTTTAAGCAATTGGGGTTAAGTAACTTGCTCAAGGTTACACGGCTAGTCATTATTTATTCGTGGGTGCTCATTTTCTGAGGCCGGATCTGATCTCGGGTCATCCCAACTCCGAGGCCGGCACTCTTACTCACTGCGCCACCTAGCCGCCCCTTTAGGGCAATTGGGGTTAAGTAACTTGCCCAAGGTTACACGGCTAGGTTTTTGTTTGTGCGGATTAAGTGTCGGAGGCCGGCTCCGAACTCAGGTCCTTCTGATTCCAGGGCCTGCGCTCTATTCACTGCGCCACCTAGCCGCCCCTTCTTTCCTCTTTCCATTCAGTAATTATCAGAAATCTATCATTTATAACTTTTCTAATTTTCTAGTCAGATCTTTCATACTTATTTTTTTGTTTCATTTGTATAGCTCTGTGGGGGTGAGGGCAGGGGTGGCACATCAAGATCTCCAAAAAAAGATACAATTGTAGTCTTGCTATCCCTGTAATTTAGATGGTATGCCATGTAGTGTGTGTATATAAATATATGTGTGTGTGTGTATATATATTATATAAATACATTTATATTATTTCATTGTCAATGAAATCCCTTTAAGCATAATATAGTTTCCCTGTTCATCTCTTTTAACCACATCTATTTTTGCTTTTTGAGATCATAACTACTATCCTTTATTTTAGTTTACATGAAGCATAATATATTTTGCCCCAACTTTTAATTTTAACTCTATGTAAATCATTGTGTTTCAAGAATATTTCTTATAAATAAAATATTATTGGGATTTGTTTTCTAATCCATTTTTCTATCTCTTCTGTTTTGTGGGTGAATTCATTCCATTCACATTTCTAATTGTTAATTGTGTATTTCCCTCCATCATTTCCCTCTTATGTCCCTTCCTCTTTTTGCTCTCTGTCCTGTTTTCAAAGATGATGGTCATGAATGAGAAGGAATATGATCTGTTCGAGTAATTTGTGATTCAAGTGATTTGCTTCTGCTCTATTACCCCTCTTCTCTTTTCCTCACCCAGGTTTTGATCACTGGCTCTTACACTGGCTTTCTTTCCTTTTAATTCCTCCTTTACAATCCATCCTCTACAAGCGAGATTTGTTTTGTTTGTGACAGATTCCTCCCTGATTCTACCCTTCCTCTTAACCTTCTCTCTTCCCTTTCCCTCTACCTGCCTATTTCTCTATTTGGGATTAATATATTACTACACCAAACTTTTTTTATGTTTGTGTGTGTGTATGTGTGAGTGCATGCCCTATTCTCTTTTGTCTGGTTGGATGAGTAAGGTCCATGTGACGCCCATTCTTCCCACTCCTTCGTATTTGTATACTTTCATTCTTATTCACCCCGATTATGACACATAGTAAATTCCATCCCTTTCCTTTTTATTGCTTAACCAGAGTGATTTGCCCAGGGTTATACAGCTAATAAGTGTCTGAGGTCAGATTTGAACTGAGGTCCTCATGACTCCAGGCCCTCTCTACCATACTACCAGCTGCCCCACTTGAAGGAATGAGGTTTGATTTATTTAGCAGACAGAAGCAGACAAGACATAAAGACGTAGAAGCTCCAATTATGTAAATACATGTGTGTATATGTATAAATATACGTACATATACATGTATAGATGTGTATACATACACATATATAATATGTAGTAGTGGAGTATGTGTGTATATATATGTAGTGATACACTTTATTACCTAATATGAATATTTATGTATACACACACAGACACATGCATGTCTTGTGCTACTTTTGTTCAATTGTTGAGAACTCAAGGCCATCTCCAATGATGCAATATCAGCAGATATTCATGGAGCTGCTAAAAACACAAATGAAAAATCTGGTTCCTCAAGTAAGCATGGCTATTAGATTTTTTTCTTCTTAATATTCTCATTTTAAGAAGGTGACAAAAAACAACAACAACAACTCAAGAATCCAACCCTCTCCCACCCCTTCACCGTTGGGAATATTTTGAGAGTAGGAATCATTTCTTTCAGAGCGTATGCCAAATGTTACAATGTGGGTGTTTAATGTCTTGTGGTATAATGTTGGATGAGTATAGAAATGGTATTTGGGGTTGTGCCTCTAAATTGAGTAAGAGTCAATTAACACACTCTCTGTTTGGCCTCCTTTGGTAGTTGCTAACTCGAGTGGCCCAATTCATTCATGGTTGAGCACTCTGGACTGGCCCATTGGTTGGGGGTGATGGACAATGTGGAATCCCTCGTGGAAAGCTTAAACAAAACAGGGTCCCTGACATCAAGAAGATTATGGATAAGGAGAACTAGTTCTAAAGTCAGAGGATCAGGGTCCTGTGTGACAGTGGGCAAGCTACTTAAATTGTGGCTATCCTTCCTCAGTTTCCTTATCTGTAAAATGGGGATAATAATAGCTTCCACTTTCCAGGGATGTTGTGAAGATAAAATAATATTTGCAAAGCACTTTGCAAAGTGCTACATAAATGTTAGATATTATTACTATAACAACCTCCAAGGGCCTCTGTTTTCTTAATTGGATCAAACGCCTTTAAGGTCCTTTCTGTTCTAGATGGATGGTCTTATGCAGCTCTGAAATAACCTTCCTATCTCAGGAGATCTCACTAAATACAATTTAAATTACAGTACTTGTACACATATTAACTACAAGGCCATAATTATTTCTAGGGCCCCATTCATATAAAATTCCTGCAAGGTGTCCTCCAGTCCTTCTGGGTCACCAGACATTGGCAGTTTAGATAGGAAGGTTGCCCAAGTTTGCTCTCTGTGCTAGGTACAAGTTAGGTTCTTTCCTTTCACTGCAAGCCTAGATTCTTGCAATAACAAATAGCAATTAACATACCAAGATGAAGCCTGATGATAAAATTGCAGCTGTGAATTGTGAAAGCCATCAGTCTTGTCTTCACTTTCTATCACGTCCAACATTGGATCTAGAAACTGAAGGCCATCAACAAGCATTTAGGAAGGGCCTACTATTAAGTGCCCCCTGATTGCCCACTTTGCTTAGTAAACTCTGGGGACACACAGAGGGGCAAAAGATGGCCCCTGCTCTCAAGGAGTTGATGGCCTAATAGGAAAGACAACATGCAAACAACTTTGTACAAACACACACACACACATATACAGGATAAACTGGAGAAAATCAATAGAAGGAAGTTACTAACATTAAGGAGAGTGGGAAAGACTTGGAAAACGTGGGACATTATCTGAAACTTAAAGGAAGTCAGGGAAAGTAGGAGGAGGAGATGAGGAAGGAGAGATCCAGGCCTAGGGGATATCCCAGCGAAAATAATTATTAACATTTATTACCATGTGCTAAGTACTTTACAATTACTTTCTCATTTGATGCTCACGACAGCCCTGTGAGGTAGGAGCTATTGTTATCCTTATTTTACAGATGAGGAAACTGAGGCAAACAGAGGTTAAGTGGTTTGCCCAGGGTCACACAGGTAGTAAGTGTTTTAGGTCAAATTTGAACTTAGGTCGTCCTGCCTGGAGCCCCGATGTTCTATCCACTGTACCACCTAGCTGCCTTGAAAATCACAGTTTTGGGGGAAAAAAGAGCAAGTGTCATTGGATCACAGGAGGGTCTGGTTTCAAGATTCAATTTATTAACTGAATGACTCTGGGAAGTTATAACCCCTTTGAGCCTCTATTTCCTCTCCCACAAAATCAGGATAATAATACCTGTAGCCTACACAGTTGCTGTGAAGATCAGATTGATTTATATGGAAAAGGTTTAACACTTCTTTTGTATAGCAGTACAGAAACAGGATCACATATTAGATCTGTGACCTTAGGAACCATCGAGTCCAAACTATTTTATAGATAAAGAAACAGGCACATCAAGATGAAGTGACTCCCCGATAATTGCAAATATTTAGAATTATCAACTTTTGGAGTCTGAAGGTAGCTCAGAGGTCACCCAGTCCAAACCTGGGTGGTGATCTGCAACAGATCACTGCTATGACACCCATGCCAACTAGTCCTCTGGGCTCTAAAGTGCAGGATCGGATATTAAAACCCTGTTTAGTTTTCAAAT
>WOXC01011716.1:0-36616 GCA_011680675.1 Gymnobelideus leadbeateri
GTCCTATAGGTCTTCTATTAAATAGTTAGCCAGTGATTTTAGAGTGTCAGAATCCACTGGGAGATGAAGCATGGCAAAATCCAGCCCAGGAAAGTGCCTGAATGGGTCTGGGTAGAGAGAGTGTGGAGCACCTGGGTGCTGCACCAGCCTGGACTAGATAGCAGATTACAGCAGAGATAAGGAGCCCCAGCCAGCAGACTCATCCACCCCAAGGGCAATTCACAGCCACCTCACAAACCTCTCATCAAGGGACAGGAGGATCCATAAGAGCTTGGTAAGAGAAAGCACAGGGCCCCAAGCAGAGACAGCAGCTTCTCCTGGGGCTATCAGCCCACAGCCTGGAAGTTTCAAAATCACCTTCCTGATTTTCCAGGGTCCAGGATGGCAAAGTAAACTCTAGCTGCTCCTATTCCCCCTCCCTGACCTAGATAACCCAGAGATAAATATCCCACCCAGAGTAAAATCCTGAATTAGTGAAAATAGTCTCAGGCTTAGTACCCACAGAGAAACGGTGTAACTGAAGCAGTAAGGAGTCTGAAGTGAAGGGCAGGAGGTGTCCCAACAAGCCCTACCTCACCTGACCAGCAAGAAGCTCCCAAAGTCCAAGGGTTGGAGCCAGCAAGAGCTAACAACAGAAGCCCAAGTGAACCTCAGCACTACCAGGGGAATCTGAAGACATCAGAGCTGCCAGCCGCCACCTGCTGAGCCTGCCTGAGCTGTAACCCAGAAGCATAGAGTCAGAAATCTGACATGGCCAGACCACTCCTCCCCCACAGGTTACTCTGTGAGCCTCAGGGTAACTCAGGGGAAACACTGAGAATCCTGCCCTTGGCCCCAGTCTAGACACCCAGAGGCTACAGCATCAACACCAACAACCACAGGCCCTTAGCTCCCAGACTTAGAAATTAGGAAATAGGAAATTACAATGGGAATGAAGGAAGCTGAGAAGAAGATGAAAGCAAGAAAATTGATTAGATCTTATTATAGCTAGCAAGAACAACCAAATAAAGAGGACAACAACAATATTCACACCTGAGACCATAGAAGGAAATATGAACTGGTCTCAAGCCCAAAAAGTATTCTTGGAGAAGCTCAAAAAAGATTTTAAAACCCAAATTAGAGATGTAGAAAATAAATTTTAATCTACAGTGACCAAATTGGAAAAAAAAAGTCTCACTGAAGAAAACAAAGAAAAAAACAAATCCTTAAATAGTTAGCCAGTTCAGGAAACAAGGTTCTCCTTATTTCTCCTTGTCAAAGATTCTCCTCCTCTCAACCCTTGCTTCCCTTATGCAATTTCCTCCCAGGAGATTGGCTAGCAAGGCTATCTCATCTCCACTTCTAAAAGTAAAACACTTGGGTTCTGCGCTGGATGGTTAATAAAAGTCCCATAGTGCATGACTAAATCTCCTCAATTAGATACAACACATCAATTTATCTAATGTCTTTAAAGGACTCTGGGATGTCCTTTAATGTCTTTAATTGATTAATAGATTGGTTTCTTCAATGTAGAGATCTGTCCTAGTCCATGCCTGTGTCAGATGGACTCAGTCAAGAACTAATGTTGACCCTCACTTTTATGCTTTTATGATTTCTCCTGGTCCTCGTCTTACCTTTCTGACAATTTTTTTGTTTCCTTCAAAGAAGGAAAGTATACTGTTTCTAGAGTCAAAAACCTGTATTCCAATCCTAGCTCTGTGACCTGACTTGAGTCATCAAACCTATCTTGTGCAGACTGCTTTCAGAGGTCTCTTCTGGGCCCTCTTCTCTTGCCTCTACCGTATTTTTTTTGCACATCAACTCCCAAGATTCAGTTATGATCTCTATTAATATGATTCCCAAATTTATCTATCCAGCCCCTTTTTATCTCTTACATTCCCATAATATATCATTAACTGCTTGCCGGATATCTCTTCCTACATGTGAATGCATGCATGTGTGTGTATATATATATATGTATGTATATATATATATATGTAAATGTGAACATTTATATATATGCACATATATGCGTGTACATATATGCATACTGGATATCTCCTCATATATGTGTATACATATATATATATATATATATATATATATATATATATATATATATATATATAGTAACTATTTTCTATATCTATGTCTTCATCTGTACCTCTATCTATCTTATAGACACCTTAAGTTGGAAACATTAAAGCAGAAGTAATCTCTCCCCTTAAAATAACCCTATCTTTAGGTTTTTCTATATTTTTGAGGTCATATTTCCCTCTCCACCCCCTTTTCACAAACATTCAGTTGCTAAGTCTTATTGATGTTACCTCTCCCACCAATCTCTCATATTATCTAACTCAATTCACTATATTTTTTGTCTTCACAATTCAACCCCCCTCATTTCCTTTAATATGGAAAATTCTAATACTGTCCTAATTTACTCCTTACTTTCAGTCTATTCTACTCTCTGATCTGTCTTATGCACAATTGGGAAAATAGTTTTCCTGAGGTGAAAGACCGAATACATCACCTCTCTGCTTACAAATTTTGAGACTCCTCATTACAAATCGAATAAAACAAACTCCTTAACCTGTGATTTGCCCTCTTCATATCTCCAGAACTTTACACAGTACCTTGCATATAGTTATTGAAATGCTAGCTGTTATTATTGTTATTACTATTATTATTAACCTTCTCTATGGAAATATTTAAGAAAAATGTTTGTGGAGTTTAATTTTCCTTAGACATTAAGTTTGGAAAGAGTAACATGACAAGTACCAACTTAAACTTGTTAACTGAATTAGGAACCAGTAGGCCAGAGTTAGGCCATGGAGAAATAAACAGTTTACAGAAATCCGTGTGGAGCCGCCCTGTGTCAATGATTTAGGCAGCTCCTCATACACTTGAGTTCCCATAGTTTTTGTATGCCTGACCATCTGGAGTTCCCTTCCAGGGATTATTTAGGGGCTGCCCTTCAGTGATTTCCTCAGACCCAACAGGATTACCATGCAGACAGCTTTCATCTGTGGTTATGAACACAGCTTCAAAGGGCACTGTGAGCCTTGCTCCACCAAATAATCACATTTCACATATGAGTCACCCAGTGCTCCATTTGTTCAAGAACAGAATGAAGACCCTCCCAGGACATTTGGTATTTAAGGTCTTCAACTTTCTATGTCAGTGTAATTTCATATTACTCCCCCTTTTAAAAAATTCTATATTCCAAACAAACTGAATTACCAGCAGTTTCCCTAATCCCATGCTATCCCTCCTACCTCCTAATATTAATAGAAATAATTTGTTAATGCTTAGAGCATATCAGCCTCACCTCTGCACCTTATTAC
The DNA here is from genome assembly GCA_011680675.1 of Gymnobelideus leadbeateri. NCBI lineage: Eukaryota > Metazoa > Chordata > Mammalia > Diprotodontia > Petauridae > Gymnobelideus > Gymnobelideus leadbeateri. Next base: position 3,324 of record WOXC01011716.1, read on the forward strand.
CCTTTCCTTTAAGACCCAGATAAAGTGTGCCCTGTTTCATGAAGCTTTCTCTAATCTACTCCACCTCCCACCCCAAAACCTCAACCTTGGTAGTGCTTTTTCCCCTCTTCAATATCCTTAGTCTTACAACTCTGTATATGTTGTAACTTCCTAGTAGCCTTCAGGGAAGAAAATGTTTCATTTGTAGTTTTATATCACTCAACATCTCTCATAGTGCTTGGCACATAAATATTTAATAAGTGTGATTCAAATTTAGGTAAATTGTAATCTTTATGAATGTTCTCTCCAAGATTTTCTCATTTAAGATTCAGATTTTTACATTGCCACATATGGATTCAAAGTTTTATCTTTATTTGCCATTTATCACTATTTTTACAGGCATACAATGGGCTATATTATCTGGGACCAGAATCAGGTATCTCCTTTAAAACAAATCTGTAGTATCTACTCAGAAGCATACCCACCACAAAAGAACTCATGGCATGATAAATCTTCATCCTCTGACAGTTTTCACAATAGCTGGACCTTTCTCAGAAGTTCAATCCAAATCAAACTCAGAAAGATTTTGTCTAAAAATATCATTGTAGGGTACTAAACAGGTATAGGTGCTATCCAACTTGCAGGAATTTTGGTGCCCCCATCATCTTTTTTGTCCAACAATGAAAACCCTCAACCATCATACTGGAAGTCATAAGTAGATACTTGCTCTAGTTCCGATTTATGTTACCTTCTGTCATAGGAAGGGTAGAAATTGAATTAATTTCCTTTGATACAATTTAAAAATTCTTTCCACCAAACAATTTGTACTGTGTGTAATTTTCTCTCCATTAGCATCATACCAGAGCATCAGCAAGGTTGCTATCTAGTTTTAGAAGCTCAAGATGAAATTTACTATGTCCATTACAAAAGCATTTTTCCACTAAAGAACTAGATAATTTTGCTTTGAATAAACTCATGTGTACATGTACCACACACATATATTTATAAGCTTAAAGCTGCACAAAGAATTTTGTTACAGTTTCTATGTATATGTATATGGATAGATAGATAGATAGATAGATAGATAGATAGATAGATAGATGAATAGAATTTATATATGAGTGTTACTGATTTCTTTTCTTAGACTATAAGTTCTATGGAAGCAGAGTGTATTTCATTCATTCATTTTATTTATATCCCTAATTCCTAGCACAGTGCCTCATTTAGTAAATACTTGCAGGTCCAACCTTATTCTTTGGGTGACTAATATTAGCTATCTTAGGCCCATTATAGGCATCTGGTCCTTCATAAGCTCTTCATATCTCCAGGGTAGGATTGCTACTCCTTTCATATTCATTACGGAGGCTTAAGGTCTCAATATAAACAACCTTCATCAAAGGACCATTGCCAGCAGCAGTGTTAGACCAAGTAGTACCACTTGCTCCTACAGTCTCTGAAGGACCTGGGCCAGCTCCTGCGGGACACACACCTTCATCTCTGACGTTTTTTTAAGGCTATAATCTCTTTTATTCCAAAAATAAACATTTCTCCTGTGCGTTGATATATTTCAAATCACATGAAGCACATGTATAAAGGAGTCCTAGGATCTAGAGGACAGGGATGAGTGGAAAGCTGATTCATGTAAATATAGGCTATGGCAGATTTCTCCTTTTTCCAGGAGGAGCTACATATACATCACTCTTAGAAGGAAACAGCCCCTTTTTAATGTCTGAAAGGCACACGAAGTGAACCATAAGATATATGGCACATTTACTGATAATTCACTTCCTATAACATTCCAAGAGAACTGAGAAATTTTAATCAAGACCAAGGTAAGAGGAGATAAGGAGCTTTAGGCTTAGTAGCATTAAAGTCTCTGAAATTAGAAGTATTTTTTTCTTTTTGTCTTTTCTTTTCTGCCTCCTTTTTTCTCTCCTGATCTAGTGCCCTCCAGTTTGGAGATGGGGTGAAGCATGCCTCACTCAGGAGTGGAGGGGTGTGTGGTCACACAGACAAACACCACCATATCAGCACCACCACCACAGCCAGCATAGGCAGCACAACAGTGGGGATCTGCTCCCTGGCCTCCTGCATGGCTTGCTTCTCCTCCTTCTTATCTTTTTTTTTTTCCTTTTGGAGGGCAATTGGGGTTAAGTAACTTGCCCAAGGTCACACAGCTAGGTTTTTATTTGTGTGTTCGTTAAGTGCCCGAGGCCAGATAGGAACCTCAGGTCCTTCTGACTCCAGGGCCGACACTCTATTAACTGAGACACCTAGCCACCCCCCTTCTTATCTTCTTAAGTCTCCTCCTTGGGTTCCCCTTTGAGCTGCCTCATCCTTACCAGGAGGACCTGGGGAAAGTTTTCCCAGAACTGGGTACTAAGAATGTTGTCTTATTCCTCCTGTTTCAGACTTGCTGCTTTCTGAATAAAGATTAATCAGAAAACCCAGGAGATTCCAGGCAAACCCGAGTTCTCTTCACTGACTGACTAACCTCAGATTCCTGCCTCACCACAGTGGCCAGGAGGAATCCATCTCTCACTTTTTACATAGACCCCTTTATATCATATTATCACATAGTAACATTCCATTCAGCATTCGTCCCAGAGTGTTCCAGATGACCATAAACCTATTTTTTTTTTCTACTCAGACCAGCATTCTGAATTATCTGGATAGCACTGTGGAGTTGATTATTTCTGCCTTTGTTTTCATGCATGCCTCACCACTCATGAGCATTTTGCAGATATGTCTTCCTGGTCCATGTTGTCATATTGTGACAGCTGGAAAAGTTTATGAGAAAAGGGAAATTAAAGAGGAAGATGAGCTGAAAGAACAAGTTAGGGATTCTTTAAAATTTGAATTTAGGGAAGAATGAGTCATCATTTTTTCAGTAATACACAAGGACAAGGTTTCTCTGATTCCAGACAATCAGTTCTTTGGACAGGAATCCTTAGAGTAGAAGAAGATAATCCATCAGGCTGACATAGCTTAATGAAATATTCCTCAGAATCATTCAAATCTCTTGCTCTAATTCTCTATTCACCCATTAATATTCTGATATTTAACTCTGTTTTCCTAGTTGGTCTACCAAGCAGTGATATAAGCCAAAAGCTCTCTTTAATTTTTAGTCTGGTCATACATCCTCTTGACATTTTTTGATGAATCATCATCTTTATTCTAGTCGTGTAACCACAGGTGCATGGTTGTCCCCATCTGTCTCTATTCGAAGATTTCCTCTCTTCTAAGACATCTTTTATGTGTTTAATTACTATCCCTATACCACTAACTCAAATACTATATCCAGCCCTAACCTCTCTCAACATACCTTCATGGAAGTTCCATCAGTATCTCAGCAAAGTGTCACAGTGAATAGAGAGCACTGGTTCTGGAGTCAGGAGGACCTGAGTTGAAATTTGGCATCAGACCCATGACACACTTACTACCTGTGTGACCTTGGGCAAGTCACTTTAGCCCAATTGCCTTGCTTTCCCCCCTCCAAAAAATCAGCATAGAAAATAGAACTAACCCCCCCCCCCCAACAAAGTAAAAGTCCACCTTTAATTTATTTTGAAGGTAACACCATCCTTCCAGTCACCAAGGTTATAACCTTGTAATCTTTCTTGAGTCTTCCTTCTTCCTCACCTGCCATAGCCAATCAGTTGCCAAGTTTTGTGGAGTCCATTTTTATCTTTCACATCTGTCCACCCCCCTCCATTCTTATTTCCTAGCCAAAATATTGTAATTGCCTCCCAGTTGGTCTCCTTGTTAGCCAGTTTTTCCCCCTTTTAATCTATCCTCTTCATCTCTGTGTTAGCATCCTTTGATTCCTTCAGGGTTTAACTGAATCAATCCATTAATAATCATTTATCAAGTACCCTTCAATGTGCCGAGCACTGTGCTAAGTGGGAATACAAAAACAAAAATTAAAGACATTGCTCTAACAGATCTTGAAGTCTCTCTCAGGTGCCACCTCCTTGGGGAAGTTACCCCTTGATACAATTTGTTAGTTGTTATTATTCTCTCCATCCTTCAAATTATGTTTGAGACACTGACTCTAAGGCAGCTGGGTATAGTGCATAGAAAACTGGCTTCAGATCCAGGAAGAGATGGTTTCAGGTCCTTTCTCTCACGCTTCTTTCATTCCTGGTCAAGAATATTCATTGACTTTCTGTCATCTCTTGGGGAAAATTGCAAATTGTTCTAGTTATCCTTTAAAGACCTTAACAATCTGTCTCTAGGTTCCCCGTACACATATTTGACATTTCTTTGTCACCAGTGTGAATTCTAGCTGAAGTGCCTCCTTGCTGTTCCCAAATTCAGCATTTCATCTCCTTCTTCTACCTTTGCATAGGTAACCACCCTTTCCCTGCCCTACCCATAGCCCTCCTGCCACCAGGCCTAAAATGTACCTTCCTTTCTTCCGCCTCTTAGAATCCTTTAATCCTTTGTTCCCTTCAAGATTGAAATCACATGCCAATTCCTCTGTGAAACCTTCCCTAATGCCCTCAGTTTTTCCTGCTCATTCCACCCAAAATCATTTTATTTACTTATTGCTCAGTAATTATTTGAGGAAAGAGATTTATAATTTTTTGTATCCTTACTGATAAATACAGTGCAATACACATAGTGAATAATGAATGCTTGTTAGTCAGGTTACAAATATTTACTAAGTACCTACCATGTGCCATTCACTGTGGTAAGTGTTGGTAAAACAAAAAAAGACATATAATAATCAATGATTTGAAAAGTAGTTCACAGTCAGATTTGTGGAAAATGACAGGAAAGTAGCTATGAACAAACAATATATATAATAATAAATTAGAGATAATCAACTGAAGGTTGAGTAGACTAAGGTGGCTAGAGAAATGCTTCCTATACAAGATGGAAATTTAACTTCTGGCAGGTAGGTGGCTTTAGGAATGGATTTAGGGATGGTCCTGGCAACAAGAAGACCCGAGTTTCAATTGAGCATTTAACCCTTATTATCTCTCACTTTAACCTCTGTATGCTTCAGTTTCTTTATCTTCAGGTTTGTTGTGAGAATCAAATAAGATAATATCTGTAAAGGGCTTAACATAGTTCTCTCACACAGTAGATATTTAACAAACTCTTCTTTCCTTCCTGAGGGAAGCCAGGAACCTAAGATAAAGAGGGAGAATCTTCTAATCATGGACGTACTTCACAAATATTAGAGCTCTATGTAAATCCTTACCCTCTCTATGGAAAGAAATTATTATTATCATAAGCTGGGGAATATTTATTTCTATCTGTTAAGTAACAATTTGTCATAATTGAACATTTTAGCAAATCATGGCATATTTGAAGTTCTAAATAGTCACCTTCCAACAGAAATATTTCCAGGACAATATTTAATGGCCCCATTCTTTCATTTTTCTCAGCAGGTCTGGTTCTTCAAACTACAAGGGGATTTTAAAGCAAATAGTATTTCCTCAGGGATTAATTCAAACTTCAAGAAGATACAATGTAGAATATGACTTTCTGTAGACTTGAGGCCAAATTGTTCTGAAAGTATAAGGCTGATAGATAGCCTTATAGAGGCTTGACAAATATTCCAAGCTTCCTGCTGTTGTTCAAATTAATTAAAAGGAATGGCTTCTAGGAAAAAAAAATGTCGAAAACAACAGAACACTGATCCTTGGTAGGGCTCCCTCACAGTTGCTGCTCAGGCCCTTGCCAGTTCCTGAAAGACTAATAATCTTCTTCACAAGTGCATTCAAGCTCCAGTAATTTAGTAGTGCTATGCATCTGTAACTTTTAATTATCTGTTTAATCAGGCTGTGAATAAACTAAAGTAGGTTAATTTTTAAAATCCTACTTGGAGCAAATGTTTTGACTGGATTTGAAATGAAGCCAGCACCTGGTGAGATTATAGGACTGAAGTAAAACAGACGGCTTGCTGAGATTGTGTGTGACATTATTCATGCCCACACCGCACAGCGTTGTTGTGAACAAATCAACACTGTTTGCAATTAATTTAAAATGTGGTCACCCAACCAAAGGGTTTGTTTTCAAAATGTGATGGTTTGAGAACAATAAATGTTTCTTCTAAAGTGCTGGCTCCAAGTTCAGCCTGTCAGACATAACTGCTTTAAAAAGCAACCATGCTATCCACTGCATAAGGAAACGTAGTTTGCCCTTCAGTACTCTGGCTCACCTCTTGAAGATGTTTCTTATTCTTAGAATCTTTCAACCGATTGAAAATGGGGTTTTTCTATATGACTTTACAATAAAATGATACAAGGTGTCCCTAATGTGTGTGGTTAAGCTTGATGTTCATTACCACCTGCCTCCAGGGATTACTGTTTACACTGCACAGTGAATACTAATTAATTTCAATATTCAATACTACTGCTGCTAGGCTCCTGTCAAAATCATTGTGCTGCATCTATTGTCGAAAAACAGCAAAGCAATTATTTGGAACTACAGAATTGGGAAGAGAAATCCAAGCTCCAATCACACTTTTATCAACACGGGGAAATATTTGACATTTGCTGCAGCAAAGGAAGATGCCTTTGTATGGTACTACATCGACTCCCAATTGAAGTAATAACCAGCTATTTTACCATGGGGAAGACAGCAGTTGCCTGTGTTTTAAGGCTTGATCAACGTACCCATACTTGGGAATTTTACGAACAAAACTCAAGACATCTCATTTTATAGCAACTGCTTCAGTTAAGTGCCAGAGGCAAGCTTCTTAAGGACCTTGGTTCTCCTTGGAGTGGAGAGCTCCCATTGAACACAAGGAGGAATGACATATGAAGAGAAACTGAAATCCTTATTCAGAATGAATGAAATTATATTTTGTAGTGGCATAATTGTTTCCCAGAGCAGGAAATGTTGCTTCACATTACACCAGACTGTGACAGATTTGTTATCACTGTACTGCAGATAACATTTATAGTAGCATAAAATTACAGTATTTAGTCATTTTTTGTAGATTGATTTCTACTATGGTCCTGCATATTTAAATTACTGAAAAGGGTTAGTGCCTACATTATGTTAGTTAAAACTCCCATTTTAATGGATTATGAACTAGTAAATATTATTAAAAGCACAGCATTGTGAATAGAGAACTGAACAGAGTCAAGAAAATGTGGGCTCCATTTCTCTAGCATCTATGAACTTTAGTATCATGGACAACTTGTATAACTTCTCATTTTTTGCCAAACAGCTTCCTAGAGTTTTTAAAGTCCCTGATGAGGTATTGATCTGAATTAGAGAAGGGACTTATCAAAGAAGGAGCTCCCAGACCAATGGATTCACTATTAAAGATCATGATCTAAAATCACTCCTTCCTACCAAAAATTATCATGGTTTAATATATTCATGTATCTAGTATCCCTCCCTCAATAGAAAGTAGATCTATTGGGATGGAAGAATTTAAGACTTTATATATTTTGACATAATACAGGCCTGAACAACCTGCGAACCACCAAAGAATTTTGGGCAGGTGGTGAAAAATGTAGAGGAAAACATCCTATACATTCTTGAGGGTTGCCTGACATCCTTTGGCATGTCTATGGATCATACGTGGCCCACAGGCCACAGGTTGAGCAAGCCTGGCATAATGGATGGAAAGCAGGCATCAGACAGGAAGATATGGATTCGATAGACTTTTCTGATGAAAAAACCCTGGCTAGGTTCAAATTTGCCATATAATATGGAACTCTCTAGGACTATTAGTTATGTAATAGTTGCCAATCTGCACTGTTAAAAGGAAAGTTCTCAATGGATATTCTTTATACCTATAATATTAAATTAGATAATAACCAAAGAGTACTTAGCACAATTCTTGGAATAGTAAAATTGGTGCTTAATAAACGCTTGTTCCCAAATCAACCAATCAAAGCAATATCTCTCTCTTTCTCTAGATAGATAGATAGATAGATAGAGATATATAAATATTTGTGTATTCAGATGATGTTCCTAATCTATTATATTGGCATGCTGCCTATGTAGGTAGGCAAAAATGACAATTGCACAGAAGATTTTTTATGGTTCCTCCTGATTCAATCACCAACCATTTTTTTCCCTCAAGACCCTATTGAAAATAAATACTAAAAAGTTGCTGCTGCATCATCTAAGAGGTCATGTCCTTCAGTGAAGAGCCAGAGCACATCTCCCACTAAAAGTACCCAAAGTGCATGCTCAGCTAGATGGTAAGTATTCTGGTTTAGGACATCAGAAGATTGCTTTGAACACACCTATTACATGCATGTAAATCTACTGGCATCAACTGAGCACAAATCCTAATATCAGCAATGTTTCATATACTTACTTAAAATGATATACAAACACAGACATGCATACATGTATTTACACAACACCTAGGAATTACTCTACTTCATTTTCTCATGATTACTCTCTATCACCCTTCTTGAATGAAGCAGTCCTGAGCCCTGCCTCTCAGGAGCTAAACATAAAATTGTCACAATAATCTAAATTAGAGATAAAAATAAATAGAACATTTCTTTGAAGGGCAGATGTTTCAATAATATTGATAATAGGGGCAGCTAGGTGGCGCAGTGAGTAGAGCACCGGCCCTGGAGTCAGAAGGACCTGAGTTTGGATCCGGCCTCAGACACTTAACCCACACAAACAAAAACCTAGCCGTGTGACCTTGGGCAAGTTACTTAACCCCAATTGCCCTAAAAGGGGCGGCTAGGTGGCGCAGTGAGTAAGAGTGTCGGCCTCGGAGTTGGGATGACCTGAGATCAAATCCGGCCTCAGAAAATGAGCACCCACACATAAATAATGACTAGCCGTGTAACCTTGAGCAAGTTACTTAACCCCAATTGCTTTAAAAAATAATAATAATATTGATAGTGAATATTTTACATAGGCTTTGGGGTTTACAAAGTAAGTGGAAGTTAGGCAGCATAGTAGACGGAGTAGTAGACCAAGAGTCAGTAAGATCTGAGTTCAAATCTAGCCTTAGAAACATTAATTTTTCAATCCTGAAAAGTCTTTCAACTTATTTCTTCCTCAGTTGCCTCATATGGTTCTGATAATTTTGATTTTAATATTTTTTAAATTTTAAAATTTTGATAATAATAACACCTTCCTCCCATGATTTTTGTGAGGAACACAAATTCATATTTATAAAGTGGTTTGCAACCTAAAATGCTATATAAATTTTGACTATTATTAGTATCACTATGAATCTTAACTCATTTCAAGCTACTAGCTACTCTGAAAAGTAGATACTTTTCAATTCAATCCAATAAAGATTTAATAAGCACCTGCTCTGTGTCAGACACTATGCAAAGTGCTGGGGATACAAAAAGAGACAAAAGACAATCTTTGCCCTCAAAGAGATTATGATATAATGGGGAAATAACATGCAAACAAATTCAGGATAAATTTACAAAATAAATAGGAAATATTTAAAAGTGGGAAGGCACTGAAATTATGACAAGTTAGGAGAGGCTTCCTGTAGAAGGTGGGATTTTAGTTGGAACGTAAAGGAATCTATAAATGTCAGTAGTCACAGCAGAGTAAGGAAAAGTATTATAGGCTTGAGAGAGTCAGAGAAAATTCCCAGGGCCCAGACATTTTTATTCCAATTTTGCCTATAAAGATCCTGGGACTGAGGGTACCTAAGTACAAGGCAGTGCATAGAGTTCAGTGCTGGACCTGGAGTAAGGAAGACTCATCTTTGCACTTTCAAATCTAGCCTTAGACACTTACTAGCTGGACGTCCCTGGTAAGTCACTTAACTCTTTGCCTCAGTTCCTCACCTTTAAAATGAGCTGGAGAAAGAAATGGTAAGCCACTCTAGTATCTGCCAAGAAAACAAATGAGGACACGAAGAGTTGAATGTGACTGAAACAACTGAACAACATACTGAGACTTAGAAGGTATGTGACCTTGTATTATTAAAGGCTCATCTTTCACATTGTGACCTTTCACTAGTCATTTCAATGGTTCCCAAATTCAAACATTTAAAAACATAAGCTTTTCCATTTCTATACATAATAGCCCCTTCAGTAAGGTCTAGAATGGATGCTTTATGGGGGGGTTCAAGTTACTAAAAAAAATCTTGGCATATTTCTTTCAAGCTCAGAAAAAGAAGAATCTACCACACAATTGGAATAAAATGGTAGTTTTCTAGTCTAGTGGGAGTGGCAAAATCTCTCTGGAGAGAGGGGTGGAGAAAATAATGGAAATGAGAACTGGAAAGATTGTCAGCAGGTACAACAGGAGGGGTAGAAAATAAGGAAGATAGATACTTTCCAGGATATTGCTCTAAGAATTGTAAATGCTGTGGAGCCTTTTCTTTTTTTCCTGGTTCACAGCTGGGCATATTAAGAGGATTTAGCAGAAAGTCCCTGAATGGTGGCTTTGCAAAGAAGCCCCTTGAATAATGGTGGATCTATCCCACTCCCTGTTTCTCATAATTGTTTTATTTTCCCATTTAATAATAGAGATCATTACAAAGTTGTTGGGGTTTTTTTAATGGACAAGTTTTCTTACTGGTTGTTTATATTTTTAATAATTGTTAGCTAGATGATATAAACATTTTAATTATACCCCAAATTTGAATTTTGTGATGCCCACTGTGATAAGAAGGGAAGGGAACTATTGAATAAATAATTGATTACATAAATTTCATGTATCTGGATGGTCCCTTGTAAAGCCAAGCATGAGCAGCTTTCCAGAAGAATGTTACTGTGACCAGCTTTTCAAGATTCTGACTACATGATATAGTGAACATTCTGTTCAACAACAAATCAGAGCAAAACATTCACAGTAAATCAAGGTACAGCATTCACAATGTTACAATTTATCACAGATAATCAAATTAGAGCATTCACAACAACTTATCACAGAAAATGGCCACATAGTTTTCACCACAGTGGTGACAGTTTTGAACAAAGTATAATCATTTAGTCAATCAAATTTTGTAACTCAATCATTCAATCAACTCAATCATTCAAGCTCTCCACTCACAGGGCACACAAAGTTACATTAGTCACTACTTAGCACTCTCTTAAGGGGTAGTATAAAATACACAGGCCATCCACCCCTCAGTCACAAATAAGTTACAATCTTCTCAGTCAGTACATAGTATCCAAGTAACTTCTTCTTTCAGCTTGACTTGGGGTAGTCTCTCAGATTTCCTGGATCCCCTTACATAATCCCAGCTGCTACCTGGATTCACCAAACTGTCACCTGGGTTCAAAGGCAGACATCTCCCAGTTCCTTGTCCAGCTCTCTGTGCTGTTCCTGTTCCACACTGAAGCTCACAGTGTCCAGTCCACCTCAAATCCTTCACAGTCTCTTCCACATTAGTCAAGGCTTAATAAAGGCACAAACAGGTTCATATAAAGTACTAGTATCGTAGCCGTGCTTCCTCAGTCTTTGGCAGCCCCCAGGAGAAGCTAGTAGCTCTCCAGCAGAAGCACCAGCTGGTTCCCAGAATAAAAATCACCTCACCCAGGTTCCCAAAATCAAAATCATTCTCTCCAGCCTGGGCCTTTCCTGTTCAGCCTCCTAGGCAGCAGCTGCTTCTGCCTGCAAGGAATTCTGCCCTCCAAGGAATTCTGACTCTCCCTCTCTGGGGCTTTTCCTTACATAGAGTATTGCTCCTCCCTTTTCAGCCCCTTCCTGTTATGTCAACAACAGGAGTTCACACCTTCTGTTTATTTGACAGAGGCTTACTTTGAACTAGATGCTAAGTATCTCTTAGCTTTCCAATACAAAGGGATCTTTAAATTTCATTACAATTACATCCCCTTCCTGTATTGTCAATCAAAATATTGCCTGAAGGCTAAGAATTTTTGAATTTCATTTGCAAACTCTATTGTAATGTTATTTATTTATCTATCCATTTATTCACATTTATTTGTTTATTTATGGATTTATTCATTCATTTAGGTGACTGTTTTTATTTTTTGTTTCTATGTTTGTTTTTAAATTAACAAAAGGAAGTCTTGTGAGTTATTATCATTATTTCCAAGCAGAAATATAGACAACGAGGGCATTGAATTTTAATCTATGCTCTGAGGTGAGAGGTTTGGAAGAGAATTAAGAATTTTAAGAGAAGGACACAACCTAAAACAATCTTTGCAGACAATGTAATGGCCTCCTTGGAGAATCCTAGAGAATCAACTAAAAAACAAGTTGAAACAACTAACAACTTTAGTAAAGTCATAAGATATAAAATGAACCTCCATAAATCATCAGAATTACTATATATCACCAGCAGCAAGAGATAGGGAAATTTCATTTAAAATAAATTTAGACAATATACAATACCTGTGAGTCTACCTGCCAAGACAGACTCAGGAACTGTATAAACACAATTACAAAGTACTTTCCACAAAAATGCAGTTTTAAACAAAAGGAGAAATATCAATTCTTGTGGGTAGGCTAAGCCAACATAATAAAAACAACACTTGTACTGAAATTAATTTACTTATCAGTTCCATACCAATCAAAGTACCAAAAATTATATATAGTAAAAATATAAGAAAATTAATGTGGCAGAATAAAAGATCAAGAATATCAAGGCAGGGGCAGCTAAGCACCTCAGTGAGTGCTGGCCCTGGAGGCAGAAAGACCTGAGTTCAGATCCTGCCTCAGACACTTAACACACACAAACAAAATCCTAGTTGTGTGACCTTGGGCAAGTTACTTAACCCCAATTGCCATCGGAACACCAAAAAAAAAAAAAGAATATCAAGGGAAACAATGAAGGAAAAAAAATGTAAAATAAGGCAGATTAGCAGTCTCACATTTCAACCTATGTCAGAAAGTGATAATCGTTAAAACAATCTAATATTATCTAAGAAATAGAGTGGTGATGCAGTGGATTCCACTAGGTATACAACAGTAATTAATACTAGTAATCTAGTGTTTGATAAACCCAAATATCCATGCTTTTGGTGTGAAAACTCATTATTAAAAATAAATTATTGAGAAAACTGGAAAGTACTTTCACAGGAACTTGGTATAGACAAGCATCTCACACTCTATACAAAGGTAGGGTCAAAATGGGTACATGATTTAGACATAAAGGGAGATATAATGAGTAATTAGGGGAGTATGGGGAATATTGCCCATTAGATCAATGGTTAAGAGAAGAATTTATGACCAAAGATAGGATCACAGAAAACAAAGTAGACAATTTTGATTAAATTAAATTAAAAAGTTTTTGCACAAATAAAACCAAAACAGCCAAAATTTGAGGGAAAAGAGGAAACTGGGGGTGCAAGGAGGAATTTACATCAAGTTTCTCTGATAAAGTCTTCATTTCTCAAATTTATAAAAATAATAGTCATTCCCAAACTAATAAATTGTCAACAGATATTACTAGGCATTTTTATTGGGTATATTATTCCTTTTTTTCTAATTAATCTTTTATTTATTTATTTTTAGTTTTTAGCATTCAACAAGATTTTGAGTTACAAATTTTCTTCCCACCTCTTTACCCTACCCCCACCCCAAGATATCAAGCCTACTTTATACCCCTTCCCCCAATCTGTTCTCCCTTATAACCTACCCCATTAACCCTCCCCCAACTTTCTAGTAGGGCCAGATGAATTTATATAACCCCAATTTATATAACCACAACTTTATATCTTATTTCCCAGTTGCATGTAAAAGACAATTTTTTTAACATTTGTTTTTAAAACTTTGATTTCTAGATTCTTTCCCTTCTTCCCTCTTCACCCACCTCCACTGGGAAGACAAGCAATTCAATATAGGTTGTACATGTGTAATTACAAAATTTGTGTCCATAGAAGTTATATTGTAAAAGACTAATTATATTTCCCTCCATCCTATCCTGCCTCCACTTATTCTATTTTCTACTTTGGCCCTGTACATTTGCAAAAGTATTTGCTTCTAACTACTTTCTTCCCTAATCTGCCCTCCCTTCTATCATTCCCCCTCTTATTCCCTTCCCCCGTACTTTCCTATAGGGTAAAATACCCAGTTGAGTGAGTACATTATTCTCTCCTTAAGCCAAATTCAATGAGAGTAAGGTTGACCCATTCCCTTCAACCTCCCTGCTCTTCCCCTCCATTATAAGTTTTCTCTTGCCTCTTTTATATGAGATAATTTACCCTATTCTATCTCTCCCTTTCTCCTTCTCCCATTATATTCCTCACTCACCTCTTAATTTTATTTTTTAGATATCATCCCTTCATATTCAATTGATCCTGTGCCCTTTATGTATACATGTACACACATATATACTCAGATATGTATTTATACACACATATACCATATGTATATACATAAATATTCCCTTCAACTATCCTCATACTGAGAAAAGTCTCATGAGTTATAATTATCATAATTTCATATAGGAATGTAAATAGATCAATGTTAATAAGTTCCTTATGATTTCATTTTTCCTGTTTACATTCCCGTGCTTCTCTTGCTTCTTTTATTTGAAAGTCAAATTTTCTGTTCAGTTCTGGTTTTTTCATTAATAATACTTGAAAGTCCTATATTTCATCCATATTTTCCCCTGAAGTATTATGCTAAGTTTTTCTGGGTAGGTGATTCTTGGTTTTAATCCTAGCTCCTTTGACCTCTGGAATATAATATTCCAAGCTCTATCATCCCTTATGGTAGAAGGTGCTAGATCTTGTGTTATCCTAATTATGTTTCCACAATACTCAAATTATTTCTTCTTGAAAGCTGTAACTTTTCCTCCTTGACCTGGAAATTCTGGAATTTGGCTATAATATTCCTAGGAGTTTTCTTTCTAGTATCTTTTTCAAGAGGGAATGGATGAATTCTTTCAATTTCTATTTTGCCTTCTGGTTCTAGAATATCAAGGCAATTTTGCTTGAGAATGTCTTGAAGAATAATTTCTAGGCTATTTTTTTGATCATGGCTTTAAGGTAGTTCAATAATTTTAAAATTATCTCTCCTCGATCTATTTTCTAGGTCAGTGGTTTTTCCAACGAGATATTTCACATTGTCTTCTATTTTTTTCCATTTGTTTAGATCTCTTTTATAGTATCTTGATTTCTCATGAAGTCATTAGCTTCCATTTGTTCCAATTTAATTTTGAAGGAATTATTCTCTTCAGTGAGTTTTTGAAATTCCTTTTCCATCTGGACAGTTTTGCTTTTTACAGCATTCTTCTCCTCACTGGCTTTTTGGACCTCTTTTACCATTTGAGTTAGTATATTTTAAGGTGTCATTTTCTTCAGTAATTTGGGGGGTCGCCTTTAGCAGGATGTTGACTCTCTTTTCATGACTTTCTTGCATTATTCTCATTCATCTTTCCAATTTTTCATCCCCTTATCTTACATAGTTTTCAATATCGTTCTTGAGTACCTTCATGGCCTGTAACCAATTCATATATTTCTTGGAAACTTTTGATGCAGGAATTTTGACTTTGTTGTCTTCTTCTGGTTCCATATTCTTACTTTATTTGTCCCCCAAAAGGGATTCTATGGTCTGATTGTACTTCCTCTGCTTGCTCATCTTGCCACTCAATTACTTGAATTTTGAGTCCTTTGCCATGCTAGAACTCTGTTTTCTGAATGGAGAGAGCTGTGTCCCAAATTGCTGAGGGTTTTGCAGCTGCCAGAGGTATAAGGAGGGTGCCCTCTCTACAGCCACCACAAGCTCAGGACACTGATGTTCCTCACCCCAGGATCACTACCCAAGCCTGTGACCCAGATCCAAGCAGGTCAAAGCAAGAGCAATTACCCTCTGAATAGCCACTTATCCCCCTAAGATCTCCAGGTCAGGATCTCTGGATCATGCAGTAGCAGTTACAGCCACTGCACTTTCACTACCTCTTGGCCCAGGGTTAGGGACCAGACCATTCTCTTCTCCACCCAGTTCATTGGAGTTTACTACTGATCTTTTACTTTCTCTTTGGCATTTATGGGTTGAGAATTCTAGAAACTCCCATTGCTGCTGGTGTTTCACTCTCCTGAAGTCTGCTCTGGCTGGTCTCTGCCACTAGTTGGAGCTGCCCTGGGTCTGGTCCTGCACAGTTCATGCCAGACTGTGCTCAGTTCCCAGCATGGTACAATAGACCCTTCCTTTCAGCCTGCCAGACTGTATTCAGCAGAAGATTTGTTTCTCTCTGTCACTTCGTGGTTTCTTTAGGTCTAAAATTTGTTTAGAGCCATATTTTACAGGTATTGGAGGTGGTTGGTGTGGGAGCTCATGCAAGTTCCTGCTTTTTAGTCTGCCATCTTGGCTCTGCAAATAGACAATTTTCAAAAGAAATAAAAAGTAATCATAGCTGTATAAAAATGCTCTAAATCACTATTTATTAGAGAAATTAAAATTAAAACAATTCTGAAGTGCCTCCTCACATTTATCACATTGGCTAAACTAATAAGAAACAAATCAAAATGCATCACTAGAAGAAGTTGCCAAAAGGATTGAGCAAGCAAAGGCCCAAAACATTGTGAAACTCATTGTGTCTACAAATAACTAATTTGTCATCAAAGGTATGAATGGATACATTAACAACTGGGAAGAAAAATGGCTAGAAAACAAGTCAAGATAAAGATGCTGTCTACAGAGAACTATTCACTAAGTTGGATAACAAGACATGGGGCATGAACATAAAATGGAAGTATGTTCCTGCTCTTCCAAAAGTTGAAGACAGGCAGCTAGATAGCACAATGAACAGAAAACTGGCCCTGGAGTCAGGAGGACCTGAGTTCAAATTCGGCCTCAGACACTTAACACTTACTAGCCATGTGACCTTGGGCAAGTCACTGTAGCGGCAAGCACCCCAATATCCCCAGGGTGACTGCCAACACAGGTTCTTAGATCTGCTTTTCAAACGGAAAGCAACTCAAAATGGGTTAACAAGCTTACTTTAATCAAACATACATTACCTAGTTCAGGGGAAAAAGGTCAGCACCCCAAACTTCAGAGTTACAGAACTTACAGATCAAACAGACAGGCTTCCAAACTGTCCCAACATTATATCAATACCAAATCACAGTTACCAGAGAGGGAAGCATCAACATCTGGGTTTTCAAAGCCGGGGGGCTCTCAACAACGGCTTCCCAGAGTCTCATCTGGTCAAATCACACAACACTTCTCAAAGTGAGCCCCAAAGCAAAGCCTCTCATCAGAGTTTATATAGCCTTCTCCTAGCTCAAAGATTGTAACAACCTCCTTGACCCACTGCCCAATCACAAAGTATCAAGGTGTGGGCTTTCCTGAAAAACAAGCCTCCCACCACAGGCTCCAGGTGCACTTAAGCTAGGGGCAGGGAAGATCTTTAAATCTGCATTTCCATTACATTCGGCCCCAAGATCTTTCATGCCCATAGCATACACAATTTACATTTGAATTAGCACTAAACATCTCTTAGGTCACATTTTCCAGGTACATAAGAAAATCACAATATAATCTCAAAATACAATAGTCCAAGTCTTCCACTCATGGGGCAAATGTTAACTCAGTCCACTTATCAGTAAAATCAAAAAATAGTCACTCTTAAGTTAACTCAATCAGTTACATCAGTTTTCAAAGTACAAGTCTTCCACTCATGGGGCAAAGTCTTGATTAGCTCAATTAGTCTCTTATCTGTAACAATATCTCAAAGTACAATCAGTAGCTTATTCAGTAAAGTCCTACTAAGTATGCCCATAACATAGACAGTTTACATTTCAATTATCACTAACCATCCCTTAAGTCATATTTTCAAGGTGCATCTAAAGTTACCAAAGTGGCCACTGGGCCTTAAACACAAAATACGAAGTATTATCACATTAAGTTCTCTTGGGAAGAGGGGGGGTGTCCTTCCCATAACACTGCTCCAGCCCCTGCTTCCAAGTCCAGAGGGGACTAAGCAACAAAACCAACAGGTTGGAGTCCTTGGGGGGTCCACGGCATTTCACCCCACCCAACATGGTCACAAGTCCATCCCCCCGGGTCCCAAACTGTGGTTTGCAGCAAGGAAACACATTCAGTGCCCCTGCTTTGCCACACAGTCCTTATCTTGTCCTGTGGCTGAACTCCAGACTCCTGGGTTCCTTCTCCTCCAGCAGAAGGCAGCAGCTCCAGGCTTCTCCACAGGTCTCCATGCAGGCAGCTCACCATTCCTGCTCTCAGCTCAGTGAAGTCAGCATGCAGGCCGTTCTCTCCGGCTCCATGGCTCCACAGAATCACAGCTACCACAACTGGGAAACAAACAATTATCCCAGCCCCCATACTTTCCTTTTACTCAGCAGATCCCATCCCTCGTCGCCATTTTGTAGCGGCAAGCACCCCAATATCCCCAGGGTTGCTGCCAACACAGGTTCTTAGATCTGCTTTTCAAACGGAAAGCAACTCAAAATGGGTTAACAAGCTTACTTTAATCAAACATACATTACCTAGTTCAGGGGAAAAAGGTCAGCACCCCAAACTTCAGAGTTACAGAACTTACAGATCAAACAGACAGGCTTCCAACCTGTCCCAACATTATATCAATACCAAATCACAGTTACCAGAGAGGGAAGCATCAACATCTGGGTTTTCAAAGCCGGGGGGCTCTCAACAACGGCTTCCCAGAGTCTCATCTGGTCAAATCACACAACACTTCTCAAAGTGAGCCCCAAAGCAAAGCCTCCATCAGAGTTTATATAGCCTTCTCCTAGCTCAAAGATTGTAACAACCTTCTGGACCCACTGCCCAATCACAAAGTATCAAGGTGTGGGCTTTCCTGAAAAACAAGCCTCCCACCACAGGCTCCAGGTGCACTTAAGCTAGGGGCAGGGAAGATCTTTAAATCTGCATTTCCATTACAGTCACTTAACCCCAATTACCCTGCCTTCCCCCCTCCAAAGAGAAAAAAAAAGTTGAAGACAATGCTGAATCTGAAAGACTAGCCAGAGAAGCAGCTTGAAAGAAAAGAACAGACTTAATCAACACTTGCAGATGTTGAATTAAAGTATCACTCTGTTTAATCTGCAACATAATCAACAAATCATTTTCTCTTTACATGTTTGACCTTTATCTGGAGGTTTATTCCATAACTATCTTATGCCATTTTCTTCATGTGTTTTCTCAATTTTTCAACATGCTATTCTAAATTTATTTTAAAATAATGCAAACAAAATAGAAATGTGTAATATAAACAACTATAAAATTTATTCACATGTGCTAATATTCAGAATCAGGTCCAACTGAACTCTAACTTGCCCTATTCTTGTCGCAGTCCACTTAGAACCAATATGGAATGCTTGAGTGCTCACATGACTTGGGATAATAAGAGACACTAATTTTTTCTTCAGGTGGATGGACTGCTAAACAAATATTACTTGTTGCCCTGACATTGCTTTCTAAGGACACCCTGGCTTTACCATCTGCCCTGGTATTATGCCCTAGAGGTTCCCAACACTGTCATCTTACCTACTTACAATTTAAAGATCCCTTCCAGAACCATGCAATCTTCCCCTCTGGGGCATGCTTCTGACATTTTAAGACTTTTAAGTCTTTTCTCTTGCTTAACAATTAAACTCTGATATTTCGTTTCTGCTATCCTCACACCAAGTATAAACCTGACCATAGACTATATTTTTCTAGTTGTTGTCCTCAGTACTGATCATGGCACTTGGCACTTAGTAGGAAAAGGAGTTCAATAAATGATTTTTCCATTAATTCATAATGCCTGGTTCATGGCAGCCCTGTACCTACTCATAAGTGCCATCTTTACTTAATGAAACAAACACCTCTTTTCCTAGGTAAGAAAAATCTTAAGGATTTGGCAAAGGTACAAAAAAAAAATCGGCAACAAGAAGGGATTTTGGGAAAAGGCCCAAAACTGATGTTTGGTAACTCTGCTCAATAACGATGCTGAATGTTTCACATTAAAAATGTGTTCTTCCTATTTTAAATGTGCTTTACTTTTATAATTCTAGATACCGGTGGCTCTTAAAAGTTAGTATAAGTTTCTTATAGATTTTGGACATCAAAGATAAATAAATTGTTCCTTTTTTAAGTAAGTTAATAAATAAAATGAATGAATGGAGATACCAACAAAAATAAATTATTCCATTGACTTTCCTACTTATTGTAACTGTTATTGTTTTTATTTTGCCCACTTTCATTGCTGAACTTCTGTTTGGAAGCCCTTTAACTTAATTTCTGAAGCCCTCTTTGCTCTGACCATGTCCTACCTAATGCCTACTTGTCATATCCTAATGCTTTTATGGAACACCTTATGTCTGGCTAAAAGTTTCCATGCCCCATTCAATCTAATTGACACTTCTCTATTCATGACATCAACAGCTGGAAACCAATTAGACTCATTTTAGGAAGACCCCAGCTTTCATTTTTAAATATATGAATCTCTTCTACCTCAGGGAATGACTCAGGTATATGAAATATATACCATAAATGCCTATGTTTACCTGAGATAATTGGTGACAGCCAATTATAACCTACCCACAAATTTAGGAGTATTACCTCTGACTATTCTTCTTCCTGACAAAGGCTAAAGATGATTTCCTTGAGGCCTCCATACTTCTCCTTTCCTCTATTGGCACAGTTCTAAAAGTGTCCTGGCCCAAGGGAAAGCTGATTTTCTCCTTGTCTTTCTAGTCAATCAGATGCAGATATATTCATATTCCTATGTTACCCTTAGTTGCCTCAAGTTGAGGACCTTCTCATCAATAGATTAAAACATACCAAATAAAGGCCACTTGGATTTAGCATCATGGACAAGTTTGCATTCAAACCTACTTATTGTCACAACTTGACTCTTTTGATTATTAACCTCGTGAAGCATGGGTTTTGACACCTTTCATCTTGTATGCCAGAACACAGCTAGTGTATTGAGCTGTAATTGCCTCATAAATGTTTACTGAGTCAAATAATACTTGAAATAACACATTAAAGTGGTAATATTGTCCTTTAGAATTCTATAATTGGAGTTTAGTTTGGTCATGCTTTTATCAACTAATAGAGTTTTACTACACTTGTTTTTCTTTATGGTTTGGAATGAGGTGATTGTGGGTAAATATTCAGGATGACAGTTCACATCAGTTTAACATATTGCTATACAACTTTCAGGTCTTTTGTTTTGCTTTGTTTTTAAACTCAAAGTGCTTATTTCTGGCAGAACAGATTTTGGACTAAGTTCAACTGAATGAAAAGTAGACCCAGAACTAAAATAAATATGCTAGGAGAAGTGGATTCATTTTCCCAGGTCTTTTAAAGTTAAAAAAAAATGCATTTTAACAGAAGGTCCTAGGAAAAATAAAATGATATATGCATCTTTGTTCTATAAACTTTGTTAATGTATAAGTGTGGGAAGAAAACTTAATTTGGATAGGATAAACTTTTTAATTGTGCTATTTAATGACAGTACATAACATTACATTTTTTTGCCAGCAAATATATGAAGGAGTCATTTCTGGTTTAAACTTCACCAACCTTGTTTATGTGTGTGGGTGTGTGGGTGTGTATGCATGGATGCAGGTATATATGTGTGTATATAGACAGACAGTTACACATATCTACATACACATTGATAACATTATATATATATATATATATATATATATGTATGTATGTATTCTAATTTGCTACCTGCTCAATGTGGTGCTAGAATTAGGGGGAATCAACCTCTCTCTTCCAAAATGGAAAAAAATATTACAATTTAATTGATTATCCTTAAAAATGAATCTTTCCCAAGGATTTTTTATTGGATAAAAATCATGTTAAAATAATATTTTATTTGATATACTATTTTTTAGAACAGTGGTGATGTCAATAATTGGGGCTTGGGGGGTGAGAGATCAGGGATAGGAAGATTATGGCCATTACTAGACATAGGGTGCTATTCCTTTAGTCTTTCTGAGTGCTTGCTTCATCTTGGTGAGTTGGGGATATTATGAAAAGCTGAAAGGACAAAGAACATTGAGAAAATTAAATTTCAAATCTCAATAATTCTCAGAAACTTCAGTGTATCCTAGGATGATCAGAATTATCTTAAGGAATCATTTTAAAAAGTACATCTCTATGTAGGAAGGTACATTTTTAGTAAAGATAACTGCTTTGGAGGCCATTTACTTATATTATCTTCTATGGTGGGAAGAGATGTTTCTAATATTTCTCTCACTTTGTCATCTTTCTGTGATTCTAGTTTCCTCCAAAGCACAATCTTCCAAAGATAACTGACAATATGTGTTCATTCAGTACTCAAGCATGTAGTTCATACAGGCCTTATAAATTAAACTCCTAAAGGTGGATGGGTACTGTATGCTTATCTCCCCACCTACATTGTTATCATCTCCTTTTTTGCCATTTTTGTTTTGACCCTTCCAGTCTAAGGATAATCTCTTGCACTAGAAAAAGCAAACAAAAGATTTGAACTTCAATTTTTTTTTTCTCCCTACTTTATAATTATCATCACATCCACTCTAAGCAGAAAGCTTATGATTCCTTTTTTCAAAACATATATATTTTGCCTTTTTAGAGGGGAGAAGGCAGGGCAATTGGGGTTGTGACTTGCCCAAGGTCACACAACTAGTAAATGTTAAGTGTCTGGTGTCAGATTTGAACTCTAGTCCTCCTGACTCCAGGGCTGGTGCTTTATTCACTGCGCCATTCAACTTCCCCATAAGAAATGTTTTTTAATCAGCAAATATATGTCTTCCCTGCCTCATACATCCTTCCCCAACTGAGAAGAAAGAAAAATAAAATCCCTGTTACAAACATGCATAGTAAAACAACAACAACAACAACAAAATCTTACATTAGCTAAGTCAAATAAAATAAAACAGAACAGAAGAAAGTCTCATTTTGCCCTCTGAGTTCTTCACCGACCAAAAGATGGGTAACATGTTTCATCATGCTCTTTCTACTCTACATCAATTCATATGAGATTCTTGAGCTTTCTCTGAGACCACCCCTTTATCTATTATTAGGATAATAACATTCAACCAACTTTATATTTAACAATAATTGTTCATCCATTTCCCAACTTGCAACCTCTGAGTTTCCACTTATTTTACACCACAATAAATGTGTTGCTGTGTGTGTGTGTGTGTGTGTGTGTGTGTGCATGGATATATATAGATAGATAACACTTATCTATGTATACATTGATAACTTTATGTATGCAATTCTTCTTTCCATACTCTATAATTATCATCACATCCATTCTAAGCAGAAAGCTCTTTGACTGAGCACTCAGTGCAACCTGAAGCTGAAATGTGACAAAGAATAGATCTATTCTCTGCTGCTTATGCTAATGTTGGCCTAACAATTAACACCAAGAAAACACATGTACTCCATCATCCACCACCACATCATCCATATTTGGAACCATTAGTTACAGTAAATGGAGAAGTTTTCAATGCTGTGGATAGGTTGGCTTACTTTGCCAGTGTATTTTCCAGGAATGTACACACTGATAATGAGGTTGATACACACATTGCCAGAATTAGCTTAGCATTGGGGAGGCTCTGAAGGAAAGTGTGGGAGAGAATAGGTAATAGACTGATTATCAGAGTGAAGGTCTACAGAGCCATTATGCTGTCTCCATTTTGCATGTCTGTGAATACCGAACAGCATACAGGGGTGCCATGCCAGGAAACGGAATTGCTTCCATTTGAATTGTCTTAGGAAGATCTGAAGATCACCTGGCAGGATAGGATACCAGACACTGAGGTTCTTTCTCAAACTAAATTGCCAAACATTCAAACTCTATTGTAGAGAGCCAAATTCTGATGAACTGGCCACATTGTTTGAATGCCAAATGTAGCTTACCTTAAAGATTATTTTATGGAGAAGCCACACAGGGTAAGCACTCACATGGCAGTCAGAAGAAGCTATACAACAGCACTCTCAAGTTCTCCCTCAAGAACCTTGCAATTGATTGTGTGACATGGGATACACTGGCACAGGACTACCCAGCATGGTGTGCCCTCATCAGAATAGGTACAGTGCTCCATGAGCAAAGCAGAATTGAAATAACTAAAAAGAGACATGAAACACACAAATTTAGAGAATCCAAAACAAATTTTCACATAGACCATTTGTGTCTGACCCATGATAGAGCCTTCCAAGCTCATATTGGTCTGATAAGCCACAGTTGGTTGCACTGTAAGTTGACTCTAACTTAGAGATGTCACTTTGGTCCTCTTCAAGAATGGAGAACAACAACCAATCTCTCTTAATTTACACTCCTCCTAATTCTCCTTTGTCCCTTCTTCCCTTTCCACTTCTTTTCTCTTTTAGTGAAAAGTATTTTTGAACTCAACTAAGTTTCTTTTTATGTTCTCCTGAGGTCTGCTCCAGCCCAGTCTGTGCCACAGGACTTCCATCTGCTCCCAGCACAATGCAATAGATCCTTTGTTTCATCTTGCCAGTCTGTCTTTAGCTGGAGATCTCTTTCACTCCATCATTTTTGTGGGTTCTGTAGCTCTAAAATTTGTTTAAAGTTATTTTTCCAGATATTGGAGGTGATTGGGGGAGCAAGTTTCTGCTTTTACTGCACCATCTTGTCTCTGCCCCCTACTCATATTTATTTTGTGAAAGTTGTTTTTTTCTCAATTTTTTTTTGCATTTTAAACTTTCTATGTATCTCTGGACTTTTCATTAAGAATGATTGAAGACCTCTATTTCATTAAAAATACATTTCTTCAGGGGCAGCTAGGTGGCGCAGTGAGTAGAGCGCCGGCCCTCGAGTCAGAAGGACCTGAGTTCGGATCTGGCCTCAGACACTTAACCCACACAAACAAAAAAAAAACCTAGCCGTGTGACCTTGGGCAAGTTACTTAACCCCAATTGCTTAAAAAAAAAATACATTTTTTCTCCCACAGAATCATACTCACTTTGGTTGGGTAAATTATACTTTGTTGTAAGCTTCTATACTTTGCCTTCTAGAAAATCATTTCCAAGCTCTACTTTAATTTATAGTAGTGGCTGATAAGCCATGTGTGATCCTGACTGTGAATCCTTAGTATTTTTTTTTCCTTTCTAGTTCCTTTGTGTTGTTGCTGCTGTTGTTTTCTTTGACCTGGAAGCTTTGGATTTGGCCTGTGATATTGCTGAAAGTTTTCACTTTGGGTTATTTTCTGTGTTTTTTTTTTTTCAAAGGTGATACTAGATTTCTTTCCCTTTCATTTTACCCTCTGATTATAAGAGATCTGGACAGTTTTCATCTACGATTTCTTGAAATATTACATTTATGAGGCAGCTAGGTGGCACAGTGAATATAGCACCAGCCCTGGAGTCAGGAGGACCTCAGATGCTTGACACATTTACTAGCCATGTTACTTTGGGCAAGTCACTGAACCCTAAAGGCCCTCCAAAAAGCAAAAAAACAAAAAAAAATTATGTTTATGATACTTTTTTATCATGATCTTCAGGTAATTCTTAATGTCCACTATCAGTTTTTCAGGGCCATTTTAAAAATAAGGTAGCTTACATTTTCTTCTTTTTACTTTCTTTTAATATTTCTCATTGTCACTTAGAATCATCAGCTTTTTTTGGTTCGTTTTATTCTAAGCTGTTAATTCCCTTTGCACTTCTTTCTTCCATAGCTCTCATTTCTTTTCCTCATTCCCTCATTCCAGCTATAATAGACAAAAAAGGTTACCCTTTTTTTAAACCTCTTGCTTTACCACTTTCAGAAATCGTATTTGGATTTTTGCTTGAGTTGTATTTTTCTCTAAAGCTTTGTTTGTTCAAATTTTGAAAGCCTTCCCTTCTTTTGGGTTTGTTTCTGGAGTGTCCTTTTCACCAAAATAAGGTTTTATGGTGGGATTATTTTTGTTTGTTTATTTTTCCAGTCTACTTTATGATTTCAGTCTTTATTTTAGGGTCAAACTTTGCAGGCTTCAGTAGATATTGTCTGGGGTGTTCCTGCTGTTGCTTTCTTGGAGGGTATAGAGTGTTATGCTAATACAGGATATCAGTGCCATCTCAGCTAAAGAAAATGCAAGCTTTCAGTGTTAGCAAAGTATCTGATCTAGGACAAAGTCATATTTTTGCCCTTGTAGTTTGATTTCTGCAAGTTTCTTACCTAGTCTTGGGTCTTGACAACAGGCTTTTGGACTTATCCCATTTAGAATTCCATTAGATTTCTATTAGACTTAACTACTTGGTAAGCTAGAAAGTTCCACTGATTCAGTGACAGAACTGCTGGTTCTTTTTTAGTATGGAATTCCTACTCTAATTATTCCATTATGGCCTTCACACTAAGCTGGAAACTTGAAATAATACCCTGATCAATTCTGAGGATTCAATCCACACAAATGATTTTTTAATCTGAACTTGATCCTTACTCTATACAAAACCTAGACCTTCAACTATTTCTCACCCCACAATACTATTCCTTGACCTAGGTCCCTTTGTCAGTGCACCTTATTTTTATGACCTGATTCAGAGGGTAAGCAGTAGAGACACCAGTGTTCACCATAGGTATGCTGCATAGCTGTAGGCCCCTTTGTACTGAATTTGGGACCTTTCCCGGTCCTGCTTCACAGGATTACCCTGCATTAAAATGTTTTCCTTGAATATCTTTTTTCTTCAAATTCCTGATCAGGAGTGTTTTGTGCATTTTCTCTGGAGCAGCAGTAGAAGAGAACTTGTCTCTATGTCTTCCTCTTACTCAAACTTCTTGGCTTTGCCTCAGTCTCATTTCCTCTTCCTCGTGCTTATACTATAATGAGAAGGGGAACGGGAATCAGCCTTTATATCGTACCTCCTATGTGACACCCACTCTGCTAAGTGGTTTTTACAAATATTATCTCAACACTTTTGTGAAGTAAGTGCTATTATCACCCCCATTGTATAATTGAGGTAATTGAGGCAATTAAGTTTCTTGCTCAGAGTCACTCAACTAATAAGTGTCCAAGGCTAGATCTAAACTCAGGATTGCTTGACTTTAGGCTTGAATATCTATGTACTGCACGAGCAGCTGCCTCTAAAAATTTTAAGGACTCACCTTTATCTTTACCCTCAGCATTCATTGCCAATCTTAACTCCCTTTTGTCTTCATTCTCTCACATCTCTCTTTTATACATATTATTTTAAATCTTACTTAGTGGATTCCCTATATATATCCATATTGGTCTCTTTAGACAAATCTTTCTTTTTCTTCCATAAGAATGATTTCTTTTTGTGTATTAAGAACCTCACTGAGAGCTTCTGATCACCCTGTATAGATTACCCCATTGACTTTTCTCAAGATCTGTTCTGCTGATACTTTAATCATCACAGTAAAATTTTTACAGAATGGATCAACTCATTGTTCTTTAGATCTAGCTGTCACATTGAGTAGTAAAAACTGTTGGAAAAAAAGTGTATATTCCTCACAACCTTATCTCCATTTCTACTATATGCCTTTATCCTTGTGAAAGCAGAAGGGGACCACACAAAACTGAGAACCAGTATATATTTTGTATCTTTTTTTTCTTTTTTGCTTTTTGGAGGGCAATTGGGGTTAAGTGATTTGCCCAAGGTCACAAGGCTAATTTTTGTGTTAAGTGTCTGAGGCTGGATTTAAACTCAGGTCCTCCTGACTCCAGGGCCAGTGCTCTACTCACTGCACTACCTAGCTGCCCCTGTATCTTTCTTATGATTTGTTATGGCAAAGGAATTAAACAGCACATCCAGTTCCCAAAACTGTTAAAATTACTGCAGTCATCACTGTTTTCTGTCATCACCACCACCATCATCATCATCATCATCTTGTGTTGATGATAACTCCTTGATACTTTTTTCAGTTTTAAAAGATAAAATATTAGTACCATAATAAAGGTAGTACAAATATTATTGTTTTCATATTTCAGATGAGGAAATTGAGACTTAGAGAGGTTAAGTGACTCATCTGGAGTTATATAATTTGTGTTAGAGCCAACACTTGAAGCCATGTCTTTCAAATCCAGTGTTCTATCTATCACAGCACAATAGAATTTATGATATCCATTAATTTCCTCCTCCCACCCCCATTCAAAAACAGGCATTTATTTCTATTTAGAAAGGGTATTAGGAAGTTAGAGAACAATTACAATCAACTCCATACCTTGAGATCAATTGCTATAGAAAAGAGAAGAATTTGGGAAAGAAAATAAATTGAACTCAGCACCATACATGCCTCCTTCCTATCTTACATACATGCTATTGCATTCATGCTATTCCTGTATTCTTATAATGTCCACTCAGTCACCATTGTTTTGTTGGAATTTGAGTCATTCTTTAAAACCTAATGCAAATCTATCCCTTCTATTAAACTTTTTCTGATCCCCAAGTTTAAAAGAATTTCCCATTCCTTAACATCTCACATTGGGTTTTGTTTATACTTCTTGTAAGCACTTATAAGGCAGCATAATATAGAAGAAAGAGTGGTAGAGTCAGGAGGCCTGAATTTGAAACCCAGATCTGACTTTTGTATTTGTTAAACCGTGAGCATAACACTTGACCTCTCAAAGTCTCAATTTCCATATCTACAAAAAAAGAAATAATGATACTTTCTCTACCTACCTTGCAGTTTTAATGTACTATAGAAAGGAGAGTTATCATCTGATATTTCATTTATTTATTTATTACATTACATTATATCTCCATGAGGTTAATAACCAAGTCTTTGATATTTTTATGCATCCCCCATGAATTAACAGTATTTTACATGTAAAAAGGTTATTGAATTACATTGAAATTATAGCACTCATTTTATAGCACACAAAAATATGAGCATTGCTTGAATAATATACAAGTATCCATAGTAAAAATTTATAGGACCATAGATTCTCAGAATTGAAAGAATTCTCAGTGGTTGGTTGTCTAGTTTAACTCATGCCTTAAAATAATCCCTTCTAAAATATTCCAGACATGTGGACATTCAGCTTTCCCTTGAGTAGCTTAAATACGAAAGAACCAACTATCTTTAGTGGCAATCCTTTCTACCTTTAGGTAGCTTTAGGACGTTCACTCTCATTGAGCCTAAATCTCCCTTTCTTCAGCTTCCCTCCATGGCTCCTGGTTCTTCTATGTGAGGACAAGCAAAGTAAATCTGTACCTATCTCCATGTGACAACTTTCAGATACTTGAAAACAATTATCAGGTGCTCCCTAAGCCTTCTCTACACTAATCATACTGAATTCCATCAAACAATGTTTATATATTTGATTTGACTTTTATCCATATTAAGAAAACTTTGGACTATGTTTTAAATTGTGTTTGTTTTTGTGTGTACGTGTTTCACAGTATAATAATTTATGAAGCATAAGTACTCAAATTTGCGTCTTCTTAACCTTGAAATAGTTATTTTATATTTTAAAAATTTTCATGAAGTTGGCTTTTTGTCCATTTTAAAAACCCTGCAAAATAAAAGGTTATCATTGCTGTGGTTATGTTTAATGTGTGATTTATAAACAGATTCTACATTGGGATACATCTGCTTGAGTATGTAAAGACATCCACAATCCTAAGAGGAATATAATCACTTATTGAACTTCTATTTTGAGTACATGGGGAAGAACATGTACAATATTCCAAAAGCATGGTTTTATTCTGGTTTGTATTATTCAATGGAGCAAAAGCTACACCTCAAGACTTACTTAATTTCATGAATAAACTTTCCTTTCCCTAGGGATTTTCACAGAATGAGTTTTACATTTATTGTGATAATTGCACATTTTTAAAAATGATTTATTTTAAACAATAAGATGTTGGTATTTACAAAGAAAATATTAATGCAACTAATCAAAATGATTTGCAACTGCTTATATTCATATAAATGAATTTTAGTGAATAGAATTCATTAAGGGCTGATTTTTCCTTTATAAATTATAATTCATAAAATATTATAACTTTTCAATCCCTTCCTTTAAGATTTTATTGGTATTCATTGACCATTTATTCCTGTTCATATGTCCTTTTATATATCCATACTTTAGATGTACTCTTTTTCCCCTGTACTGCTTTTCTTTCATTTGTCATTATACTATAAAGGTTTGTATTTTCCAGATTATTTTATATTCTTTGTACATATGTCTTATTTGCATTACATTATTTTACTGAATTAATGAAACATAATTTATTAAACCATACTGCCTTTGTTGCACAAAAGAGAGGTGGTGGCCAGGTCTGACCCTGAGGTTTCTGTCACTGACCAATTAGAGGGTGGGAAGACATGTCATATTCTACTCCCTTGATGATAGAAAACAATAAGATTTACATCCAACATCGACACACTTTTCTTTAACCTCCAATACTCTCTGATTCCACACCCTTCATCTATTGTTTAAGCCCCATTTCTACCTTCTAAGCACAGCATCAGATATTCAGGGCAGTGGCACTCAAAGCTATATCTGTGCCACTAGGAAAATTTCTATGCCCCCCTCTATCAAGCTCCTATCTCCTAGATTACCTGGTAGATGTTCAAAGACCCTTGAAAATTCCCTTGATGGGCTCTACACCATGTGACTGTAATCAGGTAGTAAAGGTTGTCATATCTCCCTGTTTATTTTAATGTGTCTTCACAAGATAAGCAGGCAAGGATGGGTTGTGATATTCATCTCAGACCTGATGATATTCCCACCCTTCTTTAGAGTGTTTCTTTTTTCTGTGAAAGTTGTCAGTATTCTTCTAGGCAACCAGGTTCACAATCTCAGTGTCATTCTCAATTGTTCCCTCTTATTTGCCCTACATAGCCAGTCACTTGCCAAATCTTATTGTTCATCTAATATCTGTCCCCTTTTTCCTACTCACAATTCAGTTCATGTTTTCACGACTTTTTGCCTGGACTTAAGCAATATCCTTCTAATTAATGTCTCTCTCCTGTTTCTGAGCTCTCTAATCCATTCTTCATGTAGCTAACCAAAAAGATTTTACTGAAGTGCAGGTCTGACCATAACACTTTTCTAGTCACTGACCTCTGGTAGCTCCCTGTTGGATTAGGATCCAACAGCACTCCATTTGTATCTTATACTTTGAAATTGTTTTTTTTTTCTATAAATTTTATAATATGCTACATTATTAGTATATTTTAAATATGTAAATACACATATATGAAGAGGTGCTCAAAAAGTTTTTACTGATATGGACAAGCTAAAGAGATCCTACTTTAGAGGACAAATATATCCATGGTTTGTGGAGTTTTCTTTAGGAATTATAGGAAAGACATGTTTTAGAAATATCCTAAAACAGTCTACTACAACCTGTCCTCCAGTAGTTTTCAACTGCCTTCACTACCTTCACATGTTTGCCAGTAAAATAGCAATGTATTATTTTATAGCAATGAATATTAATCTAAGAAAATGCAGTAAGTATAATAGTGGGTTTTAATTTTATTTTTTGGTTTAAGACAACTCACCTAATTTGTTCATAATAAGTCATTCCATTTGTTTAATAATAATAATCGTAAAACAAATCATCTCCCTTTCATAATTCCAAAATTAAAAAATACATTATTTTATGTACTTGAGTTCCTTCCTTGTATAGTACCTCTTGATCAATCAAATTATTATTTTGTGCCTATGATGAGAAAGAGGAAGGGGAGGAGGAGAAGGAGGAGGAGGAGGACAAGGAGAAGAAGAAGGAGGAGGAGGAGGAGGAGGAGGAGGAGGAGGGGAGGAGGAGGGAGGAGGAGGAGGAGGAGGAGGAGGAGGAGGAGGAGGAGAAAGTAGCTATTCTGCCTAAGTTGTTTATCACCTTATCAGGGAGATATCACATATAAATAAATAAGTAGATAGTATGCTTGTTTCACTAACAGCAAGCATTTGTTGTTTAGAGTAGTGGTGTCAAACTCAAATGGAAATAGGGCAACTAAACTATACAGAAGGATCCCCAAAGATTTTATATTAACTTAGTAAACATGTTATTTTTTATATTCTGCCCATCTTTCATTGATTTTATTAAATGTTTCCCAATTATATTTTAAAACGGTGGGATACATCAGGAATGTTGCCCTGCCTATTGGCAATATATATGACACCCTAGCTTTGGACAGTTTTCAAGTTTAAATCAGATTGATAAAAATGTGTGATGGAGTTAACCAGGAGGAGACTTATTCATGAGGCTGATTGTATCTTACCTGAAAGAATGGAAAATATGTGAATAATCTAGGTTATACTAATGTCCCAAGACCAGTTGCAATCTAATGCTGTCATCATGTTTGTCCCTTTAATATGGAAATGAAAGCACATTATTTTAATTTATTAAAAACATAATATTAATATCAATGTATTAATTATTTTCTTAATTGTATTCTGTACTCTCACCCTGATTTCCCAAATGAAAATGACTACCTTATCTTGATTCCTAAAATGCTCCTGAGTGTAAAACCTGTTTCCCTAGTATTTGGCCTTCCTTCTTCTCTAGGAAAGTAAATTGCCATAAATTGGTTGTAGAATGTTTCCAATGATGAGTTTCTCAAAATAAATAGCATAAAAAACATCATCAAGGAAATCTAACACCATGACCCACCACAACTACCCTCACTTTAGGTCCTGTGGATTCAGTTATCATCTCTCTACTAATGATGTCAAATCTACTTATTCAGACCTAACCTTTTTTCTGAACTCCAGTCTCATATTGCCTATTGGACATCTTGAACTAAATCTGCTATAGCTTTCTTAAATTCAGCATGTCCAAAACTTCAACATTCTCTTTGTTTCAAGATCTTCTCTTTTTATCTTTCCTCTTATTGTCATGGGTACCACTATCCTCAGAGCACCCAAAGCAAGTCTAACCATTTCACCATTAACCCTACTAAATAAACTCCAGTGACACTCTATCACCTCCAAGATCAAATAGAAAAACATTTGTTTGGCATTTAAAGTTCTTCACAATCTGTTCATCCCCATCTTTCCAATCTTCTTACACTTTGCACCATACCATACCAGTTTATATAGCCCAGATTCAGTTTGTAGTTCTCTATCTTAAAGGCTGATTGCAGAATTTGTAAATTCTACATTTAAGGAGAGAAGAATCAAATATTTGGCTAACTAGAGAGCAGGAAGGATAAACAGTTTAGAAGTAATTTCATGTGGTGGAGGTATTTCTGAGTGGACCAATGACACCAAAGTCTTCAGTCTAGAATTGTGAGTTACTTTGAGGAAAGGTTTTTCCTCTGTCATATTCTTCCCTATTAATTTTCTGTAAGTGTTTACCCTTAAATATTGAGTGAATTGTTGGGAGAGTGAACCAGGTTTATGTAGCAATTGTGAGAAGTTTTATTATTCATATATTCAATTTCATATACAAGTACATGTGATATAAATATTTCTTTTGCATTATTGCTAAGTTAAAAGTTATGTTTAAGATTCAAAATGTGTCATTATTGTGAGTGCCTAGTTTGTGTAAATGTAGCACACACTATGTGGGGTGTCTATATTCAATGT